>KE511759.1:17545-27943 GCA_000441515.1 Elaeis oleifera | reverse complement strand
TCTCTTTTTTTTGAAATTTTTTTCAATTTTTTCTTATATTTACCATGACCATTCTCTTAGTATCAGCAAAAAATCTTCGTAAGAAACCATCTAGGGCATCCCCTATAAATAGGTGACCAAGGGACATCACATGAGACCATGGGGTGCCAACCTTTGGTGCTCCAAATTTCCATGCACCAAATAAATTCACCAAATGAATTTTTTGGTGATTCAAATACTTGGGACAGAAGGACACTCAATCTTCTATGTTCCATAAAAGTTTGAATTAAATTTGGCATCAAATCATAGGAGAATTGATCAGGAATTTAAGGTAATGTGTAATAGTTAAGAGCCTTCATTAAGAAGGACTCTCCACTTCTCACATCAATTTAAGGTGGGCGGCATTTATTTTTTACCATGACTTTTGGTGGATATGGAGGACTCCTTCTCCAGTTGAAACTCTTTCAAGTTGGATAAGGATCTAATCCAAATTGACCCAATCCCATTAGGTCAAAGCCAACAGGTTTAGATTTGCTCAAACAATTTGATCTAAACTAATTTGAGAACTTGGATTAATACAATGTGCTAGCATATCAAATTAACCCATATAATTTATATTAAACTCTAATTAGATTATACTAAGACCAAATCCTAAACTATGTGACCCATTGGGGTCCAAATCTAGCCAGCAGTGGATCAAGACTTTCGACGTGACCCTAATCCGATAAGATTAGGTCACCCGAAGAGTCTCAATCAACTTGGACTCTTCCAAATTGACATCAAATTTAATTCCAATGAGCCCATAAGTTAAGATTGATATCCAGCAATGTGTCATGACTACATGAAAGATTTAAAATTTTAGTAAAAATTACCAAATACCATTCAGTGGCAAGTCCCATGTAATTCAATCTTTTAGTCAAACAATATCTCTGATGAGATGTAGGTATAAAATATATCAAACTTAATCACTTATCATTATGTATCTCGATCAGAAGGCGATGATTCAGTTGATGATATATTAGAAACTCTCTTCTAATTATCATCCTGCTTTGCTCAAAGACTTTCGGAATCACCGACCTATGAGATCACATAGGATGTTCGCTCTCTTTATTAGGAGTGACTGACCCCATATTGATCACTCACAACCTTTATATACTCTTCACCATATCCAGAACATCTTATATAAGGATCAAAGAACCAAGTTAGGAAGTGGACCAAAATATGGATCCAAGTACATAAGGTACCATGATGATCTTAGGTCAAAGGATCACTTACACAACTCCCATTAGAGAAACATCAGTTGATATGTAAATAAGGCTGCATCAGATATTCTCTCATAGGTCAATTCAGTGAACTTATTCTCTAATGAGCATCCATATCCTTATATTAGTGTCACCACATAAGTGGTTGTGAGATCAACTACTCTCATTTCTGAGCATACATAGGACATGCCAGTCTTACCAGTATTACTGATCTCCGACTCAATATATCAACGACTAAGAATATTTTAGATCAGGGCTATCGAGGAATTAGGTCTCACTTGCATGATCTCATCACGGTCCTAAAACTATTGTCCAGACCTATGGAGTTCATTATAATCTTAAAATTAATAAGATGCAGTATATAATGAATTAAAAATATCTATTTTATTAATAATATAAATATCAATTTATATGTGTTTGAAAGATAAATTACAAAATATCCTATCGCATTCTATTTGTGATTGGCTTGTAGGGTATTATTCTTTCACCATGAATGCTAGTCTACCCACTTTCTAACAAGTGGAGATGAGGATGCTCAACCCTTTGGGCGTGCAAGAGAGATGGGAGAAGAAAAGGGGCGTGGGCATAGGGAGATGGGTGCAGAAAATTAGATTTTCTATTCTCTCTCACGAACCTAAAATAAGGCTCTTAAATAGAACCCATATTTCGAATTCAAATCAGAGTCAAAACTAGAATCCAATCGAGTTTATTGACAAGTTTTGTCATACAAAAACTGATTCCTTATAAGTTGATTTTCTTCCTAAGAAAATCAAGCTCATATGGAATCCATCACCGCAAACAGGAAATCAGAGAGGATGCAAAAACTGATTCCTTATAAGCTGATTTTCTTCTAAGAAAATCAAGCTCATATGGAATCCAATCTCCCCAAATAGAAAATCAGAGTGTACATCAACCTTTGGCACCCCTCTTGTTCTCATCCACGTAAGAGAGAGAGGGGGGCGTGTGCCCACCCTCCCTCTTCCACATACTAAATTTAGAGTGGGGTGTGTGCCCCTCTCACTCTCCATATGCATTCCATATGGCTTGCACCCATGGAACCTACCATAAGAAGAGGGGCGTATGCCCCTCTAGATCTCATCCAGAGGTGGTGTGCACCCCACAAGATACTTTCCAAAAGTTTAGTGCCAAGTTAAATGGGTAAAAAAGGAAGGCTTAAGGCTTGCGCCTCCAAATGGATTGGATCCAATCCATATGGGCACCAAAAGTGGTGCCCTTAAACCAACATGATTAGGTTAGGATGAAGGCTCTTGACTTGATCTAAACTTTACCTAATAAGGAGCTAAGTCCAGAGAAAAATTTGGATTTAACCATGTGCTAGCATGGTATACCTAAATCTAATAGGATTTCACCAAATCCTAATCCAATGGTGATTTTACAAGTCCAATTGGATCAATCCAAGATTAATATCCTTATTGTGTGACCCCATAGGTTCAATTCTATCTGGTAGTGAGATGTATCATGATTTCGATTATGGTATTATTGAAACTTCTTCAATGGGTTGGAACAATTTCAACTCATACCTATTAAGAATCAACAATCCATCATGATCCTAGTAACCTCTCACAATATACTGGTGACATCTAGCAATATGTAGTGGCAAGCCAGTAGAATTGAAGAGACGAACCTCTAGGTACAGTTATCATATGATTATGTTTTTCTATTATGAGTCTCGATAGAATCGAGGTCAAGATTAATTCATCAAACCTCATCATTGTCATATGATAGAATCATTTGATTCGAGTCTGATGTGAAACCTAATAGAAACATATTTCTATCTTTCACAGTGCCATGGCCATGGACTTATGGATTCAATCTCATGATCTACATAGGACTACTCCCCCTCTACCGAGCTTGATAGATCCTATTTTGGTATAATCCAAATCCTACATTGAACATACTGCAGCAGCCAACATACACCTCAAGGCTTCATATGGCTAGGAGAATGAGTTAGGGTATAGTTGAAGAAAAAATTATCTGACCTGATCGGATCATTGGGGTGCATCTCAAATTTTTTCTATTTTAAGGATTACATAACAATTATAGGTTACCTTGTTCACAGTGGAATAGGGATCAAAATCTTCAGGAGAACTTGAATCCGATGTCTCGCAAGATCTGAACACATAAACCCTCTACTTCACACACACGTCGAGCTCCTCAAGGAAGAGGGATGATCTTCTTTACATTAATCTTTAGAAGGGAAGCAAAGAAGGGAGGAAGATCAGATCTCCATGCCTTAGGGACTCTTGGGATAGGATCCTCATGCCTTGAACCAGGGTGCTAGGAAACCTAACATGCCAAAAAAGAAAGTAGCATCCTTCCTTTATCGCACAACCACTCTTCCTCATGGTGTTTCTCCCTTATTTTGTCACATAAAAATTTGGATTATCGCTGATGGTTAGAGGGGAACTCTTTAAATAGATGAGGCACCATATCTGAACATGTCCTAACTGATTTGGGACTCCTTATTCAAGCATGTAATCGAGTGGAGAAAGGAGACTGACGCTCATGCAAAACCCTTTCATCCGTGCTCCCATATTGATGGAACAAATCAGCACTCCTCTCCCTTATGGTCAGCCACTTTATGAGAGAGAGTCCTAGGTATTTTGGACTCTTTGGTTCTAAACCAAATGGCTTCAAATTTGACTCATTTTGGATTCGATTCAAACCCGATTCGAATCAGATTTAAAGAGCCTGTCAATCCTAATTTAATTAAGATTCTGATCTATATCTAACTTAAAATTTTAACCTAATTAATTGTTAATTAAATTATATCTAATCTAAAATTAATTAAGACATAAATTCAATCTCTCATAAATTTTTGGATCGTTGATCAAATCATTATCATCTTCAAAATTAAACCTGAACCTTATGTCCAATGCTAGAAAACATAGTCAACTCTTTAATCCCATACCATCTCTAACTTAATTCTCAATTAAGCTAATCTATTTACTCAATCAAGTCACATACTTCCAAATTGAACACATAGACTTAGGTCAATTCTTTCCTACTTTGCCTGACTTTTGTGCGTGACACCATAGGTTTGAACACTAAACTGATAGCACAAAAAATATTTTTATACTAATCAAAATTGCCATCTAGTAATGATTTTTGATATTCAGATAGGTCAAATATTTGCAAGGAAACACTCAAGAACCTTAGAATATAGTTATCACATAATTCATCCTTTTGATCCTGAATGCTCAGGATGATCTAGGGTTTAACTGTCAATCCTGGATTAGTCATCCATATTGCATTTCAATCTTTTCAAATCCTATGACCTATTATATGGATTACCCTAGTTAAGATCTTACTCAATTAAAATACAGTGATGCATCAACTTCTGAAATCTAGAGGGGTCAATCTCATCTTGATCCACACACTGACTACCACAAGTACTTGACTGTGTCCAGAAATCTTCTATCATTGAATTATAAATTCAGATAGTCCGACACCAAAGCATAGTGAGTTGCTTGCAAGTCACCATAGTAATCTGAAGTCATAGGGATACTTATACCCATATTCTTTGTGAGCTGTTCTTGACAGCAGAGTACTCTGTACGTGAGTCACTTGTTCAGTGACAATGTACTTCTACATCACATTTGTATGCCATATCAGTGTCTCCACAATCTTTAGTTAAGAAGACAACAAACCTATATGACACATAACGACCTACACTCAATAAGCATCATCATCCTTTAATGATGTATCATTTGATCGTGAACACGTTTAAGAACTATTCGATAAATCCTCCTTTATCGATTGTCATATAGTTTTAAGGATTTTATCACAACATTAGAGTTCAATCAAGGAAGATGTATATCTTGTGATGAATAATGCCAAATAATTTTTATTAATTCATAATTTATATATAAATTATAAAGAGCAGAATCGTCTAATGATTGGCTTTAGCACACATTTTCTAATAACTTTCACTTAGATTAATGCCAATCGGTACAATATCTAATACCCATCTTCCATCTATGATCATCGAACTCTTTGATTCTGAGGGCTTTAGTAAATGAGTTGGCCAAGTTCTCCTTTCCATTGATCTTCTGAAGATTAATGTTACCTCAATTCACGATCTCTCGTTAATGAACTTCCATAATCAAACTATTCCTTTGCAGCATCAAATACCATAATGTACTCTACTTCGTAAATAGAATCGGCTATAGTGAACTGGCTGAAACTTTTTCAGCATATAGCTCTTCTATTTAGGATAAACACATAACCCAACACACTTTTGCCATCTGACTGAAACTGGAATCAATATATCCCATAAGTTTTAAGTCAATGTCTCCATAAATTAGCCATTGGTCCTTTTAGTATTTCTCAAATACTTAAGGGTTGTCTCTACAACCTTTCAACAGTTCTCATCCGAATCAGACCAATATCTACTCACTACCCCTAGTGGGTATACTATATCCGACCTCGTACATGTCATGGCATATATGATAGGTCCAACTGTCGAAGCATATGGGACTCTACTTATATGCTTTCTCTCTTGAGGAGTTATCGGACAATCCTTCTTAGAGAGAGTAATTTCATGATCTATCATGAGATAGCCTTTCTTGAAATTCTCCGTACTGAACCATTTCATTATGGTATCTATGTACATGGATTGGACAATCCAAGCAACCTCTTAGATCTATCTCTATATATCTCATCCCTAAGATGTAGGATGCTTCTTCTAAATCCTTCATGGAGAATTGAGACGACAGCCAAAGCTTTACACTTTGTAAAGAGGAACATCATTTTTATTAACAGTATGTCATCCATATACAGTATAAGAAAGATGACTATAGAACCATTAGCCCACTTATATATATAAGATTCTTCTCTATTCTAAATGAAGCCATACGTTCTGATCTTATCAAAATGCATGTTCCAACACCAAGAGCATTGCCACGGGATAAAACATCTCATCATAGTTAATACCATAACACTAACAATACCCCTTGGCAACCAACAAATTTACAGGTTTCCACCTTTCCATCTGTGCCTCTTTTCTTTAAAAAAATTGTTTACACCCTGTGGATCTCACCCTTTCAGATGGATCAACTAATGTCCATACATCATTGATTTTTATGGACTCCACTTTGAAATTTATGACATCAAGCTACTTGTCAGAGTTGGATCTCTGCATGGCATCTATGTAGGCAATCAGATCCTCATTGTTCTTATCTAGTTCAATAGGATCACCATCTCAGATCAAAAAATCATAGTATCTATCTGACTGATATGGTATTCTACCAGATCTCCTTAAAGGTGCCTCAACAATAGGCTCTAGGTTTGATCTAATCAAATCTAATTCTATATTTCCACTTGTCTATATCTGTTCTTCTATTTGTCGAACTTCTACAAGTTCAACCTTAATAGCATCAGTTTCTTCCATAAGAAACTTCTTTTTAAAAAGAATATCTTATTGTTGAAGAACACTTTTTGTTCTTCAGCATGATAGAAGTAGTATGCCCTAGAGTACTTAGGATACCCTATAATTAAGTAATTATCAGATCGAGGTCCAAGCTTATTGATTTGTAAATATTTTACATAAACCGAGCAACCCCAATCCTTAAGGTAAGAGGGTATCGGTCTATGCCCAGTCCATATCTCATATGGAGTTTTTATGATCAATTTGCTCGAAATATTATTCAGAACATAGCACATAGTCTCAAAAGCATAATCCCAAAAAGAGATCGATAAACTCGCAAACCCCATCATGGATCGAACCATATCCAATAGGGTTCAATTTGTTGGAATTCTGGGTTTGGTGCATGCATGTGTTTCAAAATTTTTATTTTCTAAACACTGTAATAGAGAATAAGATTAAAATACTTTTAATCTAAATTTTGTATGCATAAAAATGTAAAATCATATAGATCTATTTCATATGCTGAAATTGATATATGCTGAAATTCAGATTGTGATCAGATCACATACCTGTTTCGCAATCCTTTTCTTCAAATCTAGATCTAGAAGAGAAGAAATTCTCTCTTAGCCATACAAGCATCCGGCCTCTATGAGTATCCACTCAGGAACAGTCTAGAACACCCTCTTTTAATCTAAATTTTGGTTTCCAAAATTCAGCCTGCTGAATCTGAATGAAGCTTAGATTGCGATCAACACTTGATCTTCTTCTTCTCCTCTTCTCTAGACTTTCTTCCTCATTATTTGCTACTACTACAGGCTTAAAACTAGCAACAAGTGGAACACCCAACACCTTGGGCATGAGGAAGATGGGACGTCCCAACTAGGTGGGACGTGTGGACACCAAGGAGAGAGGAGAAAAGGGAGGAAGAGAGGGACGTGGGGAGCTCTTTTGGGCATGGAGGCTTGCTACTTGGATGCCTTTTGGACCTTAGGAGAGGTCTCCTTTTATAGGTATAAGAATTGAATCCTATTCAATAATATAATACAAGTCCTACTTGCATTAGGATTCCTGTTAACTTAAGTTATCTAACTTACATTAGGAAGCTCAAAAAAATTAATCTATGCATCCATATATCAACCTTGCTTTGATACCTGTTGAAGGAGAAAATCATCCGATTTGATCGGATCGTCAGGATGCATCTGAAAAAAAATTTTACTCTAAGAATTATATAACAATTATAGGTTACCTTATTCACAGTGTTGCCCAGATATGGAGCCCAAGAGGGAGGGATGAATTGGATCTTTTTTAAAATTTTATAATTAGTACACTCAAGTAATGTGCTATATTTGTTGAGTAGAGTGAATTGATTAGCTAAGAAAATAAAATCAACCATAAATGACAAGTAAGCAAGTATAAAGTATAATGAATGAATAAAGAGATGCAAGCACAACAAACATAAGAGATTTATAGCGGTTCAGTGCCAATCATGCACCTACATCCACTCCCTAAGTCTCTACTTGAAAATTCAATCCACTAAAACGATTTCAAGATACAACACATCAGATAACACTGATCCTTGCTATCCAAGCAAGAATACTTATTTCTAGGTACAAACCAATCCATTAGCACTCTGATTTCAAGTTTGGATCAATCTATCCTAGTTTTGAAACCTCCCAAAACTCAAACCTAAATACAATAGTAAGTGAATAGTGTACGAGAATTTCAGCACAACAGCCCCTTAAATGAGCATAATAAATGTAATAAAATATAATACTTAAGAAGAAAAACTTTTACTAAATATCTTCAATTGATTGGCACACTTGAATGCAGCTGGAGAGTGGTTGGTGAGCTGATTGATTGCTTCTTCCTCTCTTTCTAGATTTTCTTTCTCTTTTATAAATGTGAGCTTGAATGTGTAAATCTTAGTTGATTTTTACTTCTAGAGAGAATTTATAACCTCTATTTGGATTTAAGAGTGTCTTAGTGTCGGTTAAGAGCCATTGGAGAGTATTTAATATGCAATAAATACATCAATAACGGGCTGAAAACTAGCCGTTACGAGGTTCGTCCAGAATGGATCGTCCCATGGGTCATCCAACTGTGACTGGAAAGTCCCATGAGTCACCTCATTTGATCAGTTTGAAAAACAACTCTCTATTTTGGTCTCACGGTCTCAGGGGTTGACCCATGGGTTGTCCCACTACATGCCACAAGCCAAAAATAGAGCGTGCCGGCTATCTAATGGAAGGAGATGACCCATTTGGGTCATCCCATTTTGTTCTAACCTAGTTTTCATATATTTAAGGTCTGAATCTTATCAGAACTCTACTAAATGCTCTTAAATGAATTTGAATCAATTTGACACTTCCAAAAGGTTTCAAAATTAGCTTCAACTTGTAGAAATATTAATTTTGACACACTTAATGGAGCTTTTCAAACTCAATATTTTGGACTACCTAAAGCATCACTAAAATATTTTTTAAGGATAAGAAACTCATTAGTAGTCCCCTCAAATGGTTTGTGATCATCAAAATCAATTCTTGGAGTAACAATCTCTCCCTTTTTGATAATGACAAATATTTGAGTGTTCAAAAAAAAGATCCATAAAGCTCAAGGGATTGAATTTGTGAAGCACTTATTGGAACATGCCAAAGATTAAGCATAGAATATCATGAGATACATATTTTCAATAATTTGTAATGTTTTAAATTATTTTGTTAAAAAATTATTTGTGAAGGTATTAAGATTTTTCAAAAATTATTTCTGACCAGCAAAATTTTCTCCTTTCTTATATGAAAAAGATGAAAGTAACCATTTTGACCATTTTGAAAAAAAATTCTTCCCCTTTCTTACATAAAAAGTGGTCAAGTTGTAAAAACTTTTCTTATATTTGTTATCAGAGCAAAAATGATTCATAAATTTTTTTCTCTTCCTTATTTTTAGTATCAAAGCAATATGTATATAAAAAGAATCTTTTTTTCTCTCTTCCTTATTTTGGTATCAAAGCAAAGATGAAAGTATCAGAGCAAGAATCAAAAATAGATGTACTAGAGCATTTTGCAAATTCAAAAATAGATGTGTCAAAGCATTTTGCAAAAATATCAAAATGAAAGTAAAGATAGACGTATCAGAGCAAAAAATAGATGTATCAAAGCATAATTCAAAAAATTTATAAAAATTTAAGATAGACTACCTTCTCCCTCTTTTTGACATCATCAAAAAATGGACCAGAGAGAGTAAGATTTTTAATGAGCTATGATGGTACATCAGTTATCAGAGTAATTTTAAATGTAATAGACATTCAATCATTCACATATAAACAGAAGTTGGCCATACAAAGTGATGATAATAGATAACCTCATACATTAATTACAACAAAATAAGAGGTTATAAGAGTCAAGTACATTCATTCATTACAATATGTTGTGAATTTCAGTGCAGGGGTAAAACGGTAATTTTAAAACATTTCAAAATTATAATTTTACAATGAAAATTATTAATTAATCTAATTAATTAACATGTATTGATCCTACACAAGGATCTAAATATGATATATATATAGCATGCATTTAAATTTGAAATTTTGAATTCTACAGTAAGCATTTTATTGTTATGTGTTCAGAACACATTACCTTCGTGCGGGTAGTCGATCGCCGCAGTCTGATCACCGTCGGAAAGGTCTGATCATTACAATACAGCCACACAGTATGTCTGGCCTCTGTGGATCATCCACATGAAGCTTTCAATCTGATTGGCTCCTCACGAATA
>KE511754.1:4713-16012 GCA_000441515.1 Elaeis oleifera | reverse complement strand
CCTTGTATGGTGGTGCAGAAAGTTGAAAAAGTTTCAAACAGCAAACTGTTGCTGATTCGGTCATTGAGGTTGAGTATATTGCTGCAAGTGAGGCTACTAAGGTGGCCGTCTGGATGAAAGAATTTATCATAGAGTTGGGTGTGGTTTCAGGGATTGAACAATCAGTACCCTTTATTATGATAATACTAGGACAATTGCTCAAGCCAAAGAACCAATGTCTCATCATAAATTCAAGCACATCCTAAGATGATTCTACCTCATTCGGGAGATAGTCGAAAGATGTGATGTGATCGTGGAGTGAGTTGATATCAAGAATAATATAACAGATCCATTCACTAAGGCCTTGTCAATGCAGCAGTTTGATCGCCACCTTGATAGCATGGGTATCAAGTATAGGGTTGATTGGCTTTAGTGCAAATGGAAGATTGAAAGAATAATACCCTACAAGCCAATTGCATATGGGATGCGATAGAATGTTTATTGTAATTTATCTTCCAAACTCATGTAATTGATATTTATATTATTAAAAAATAAGTATTTTGATTCATTATATACTGCATCATATTTTTTTAATTATAATGAACCCATAAGTCTGGGCGATAGTTTTAGGGTCATGATGAGATCATGCCAGTGAGACCTAAATCTTTGATAGCCCTAACCTAAAATATTTTTAATCATTGGTGCATTGAGTTGGAGATCAATGATACCGGTAAGACTGGCATGTCCTATATATGCTCAGAAATAAGGGTAGTTGATCTCACAATCATTTGTGTGGTGACACTAATACAAGGATATGGGTGCTCATTAGAGAATGAGTTTACTGAATTGACCTACGAGAGAATATCAGATGGAGTCTTATTTACATGTCAACTGATGATTCTCTAGTGAGAGTTGTGTAAGTGATCCTTTGATCTGAGATCACCATGGTATCTTGTGTACTTAGATTCATATTTTGATCTACTTCCTAACTTAGTTTTTGATCTTTGTATGGGGTGTTCTGGAAATGGTGAAGAGTATATAGAGATTGTGAGTGATCAATAAGTGATCAGTCACTCCTAATAAGGGGAGTAAACATCCTATGTGATCTCATGGGTTGATGATTAGAAAGTCTTTGGCCAAAGCAAGATGATAATTAGAAAAAATTTTAATGTATCATCAACTGAATCATCGCCTTCAGATCGAGATATATAAAGATAAGTGATTGGATTTGACATATTTTCATATCCACAGCTCATCTGGAATGTTGTTTGACTGAAAGATTGAATTATATGGTAACTTACCACTGAAGGATATTTGAAAATTTTTATTAAATTTAATTTTTGGATAGTCATGACACATTGCTAGATGTCAATCTTAACTTATAGATTCATTAGAATTAAAAGAGTTTAATTTTGGAATCAATTTGGAAGAGTCCAAGTTGATTGGTACTATTCGGGTGACCTAATCTCATCGGATTAGGATTACATCGAAAGTCTTCATCCACTGCTGGCTAGATTTGAAACTGAATAGGTCACACACTTTAGAATTTGACTTTCATCTAATCTAATTAGAGTTTAATATAATTCTATGGGTTAATTTGATATGCTAGCACATTATATTAACCTAAGTTCCTAAATTGGTTTAGATCAAAGTATTTGAGCTAACCTAGACCAGTTGCATTTGACCTAATGGGATTGGGTAAATTTAAATTGGATCCTTATCCAACTTGAAACAATTTCAAGTAGAGAAGGACTCATCTGTGCCCACCAAAAGTCACACCAAAATAAATGCCACCCCACCTCTTTTCGACGTGTGAAGTTGGAGAGACCTTCTTCATGCAGGCTCTTAACTATATGCATTGCCTTAAAGGATAAACCAGAAGTCCTTTGATTTGTCACCAAAATTGAATGGGACTTTTATGGCACATAGAAGAAGGAGAGTCCTTCTATGAGAAGTCTCTTATGCACCATAATTCATACATGGTGAATTTATTCACCATATGAGAAGATGGAGAGACAATGGTTGGTGCCCCTTCATCCCATGACACATCCTTTGGTCTCCTATTTATATGGGACATCCCACATGGCTTGCTACTATGATTTTGGGTTGAAACCAGAGATTAAAGATGTGGAAATCATTAAAAAATTCTAAAAAAAATTAAGAAAAAGAATGAAAATATTGAGTGGCAAAAGTTGTAAGAAGGGTGGTGAGATTTTTAGCAAGTGTTGCTTATGTACCCTAGGATTTGGTTTTTCATGTGTTGGAGCCAAAAATCAAATCCTAGGTTACAAGACATCTAAAGAGTGTCTTCTTGGCATGATCTTGGTGGCAAGCTTGGAGGCAACTGGGCTTTGGCGCGATCGTTCCATGAGTTTGAAGCTGGCAGTGTTCTTGAGAAGACAAGGCTGCGGCAGCGCACTGGTTAGGAAGGATCTTGGCCAACTTCTGTGTGAATCACTATTAGAGGACTTCTACTTTGGAGTCTCATGGAGAACACCAATATGCCACTTCTTCTTTTTGATGAAGTAAAATTCTATCTCTTTTGCATGCTTGTTTTATTTATCGATATCGGCAAGGTGATTCTACGGTTTGGATTTTGGCTCGATAGTTTTATTTGATAAAGCTATTGATTTGTTTGTTTTAAATTTTAAAAATCACTTTTCGCTGTGTGGTCAGAACCCAACAGAGGCCTTGGGGCACCAAGGTGGACATTGTTGGACCTCATGTGGTGCTCCCAAGACTCAGGGGACCAAGGCTAAGGCCAAGGTCCAAAGTTTATCAGGTGGTCATGGGGTTTCTAGAGCTAGTTTGGACCTAGGATTAAAGATTGTCAGCCTTTCGGGTCTTGAGGTCCAGAGATTTTGGACCTTGAGGGGTTAACTTATATTTGAGCTAGGATTGAGTCCAAGATTATGAGATTAGATTAAGTCATGGGTGTACATGGGCTTGGGTGAGCATAATCTTGTATTGAGTTAGCTAGGAGAGTTTTTGGGTTCAATCACATTGACCCTGTATATAAAAGAAAGAAAGGAGGTGCTAGAACCAGCGCCCCCTCTTGTGCATGCCTCTTGTTTGTGCACCCCCTCTTGGATGCCCAAGAGGAGTTTCAGGTCTCAACTTTATTTTTGGAGGCTTCATCAAGAGTACTTTCAGGTTCCAAAAGATGGATTTCAGATCTGATGGAGAAGGGGTTCAAATCATGAAAAAAATTCTACCGGCAAGATTTATAAGGCTGTTGAAATCTTGAAGGCTATTTTTATTTTGCTTGGTTGCTGGCCTTCAAGGACCTTCATAACCTGATCCTTGCTGTTTCCTGACATCCACAACCTAGAAAAGTTGCTCTAATAGTTGGGGCTTCCCACATGAAGATGGCATGAAGAACTAGCTAGGGGCACCCCATATCCCTAGTTGGCATGTGAAAGAAAGGGCTAGAGGCATGGTTCTCCTAGGCATGGTCAAAGAAAGAGAGCAACAAGGATTCCTAATACGAGTAGGACTCATATTAAGGGGCTGTTTGGTTTTAAATAGGATTCCAATCTTTTCTTTATTTAAAGGGACCTTCTCTAAAGGTCTTAGCATCTAAATTCCAGCAAGCTCCAAGCCTCCAAAAGCCTCCCCACACCTCCCTCTCTTCTCCCTCTTGGTTCCAACACCCAAAGGTGTTGGGTGTCCCCATCTTCCAATGCCTAAGGAGCTTGGGCATCCCCCTCTTGGTTGCTAATCTCTAAACCCTGGTTGATGCAAATCAAGGGAAGGAGATCAAGAAAAGAAGAGAAGAAAAGAATCAAAGAAAGGATCAAAGAGTTAATCATGATTTTGACTTCGTTCAAATTTGTAGGATGATCATTCTTGGAGAAAAAAGATCAACACCATAGAGGGCTGTTCCAGGTTGATCCCAAGTGGATACTGAAGAAAAAAATTCTCCAATCTGATCAGACCATCAGCATGCATCTAAAATTTTTTCTATTCTAAGGATTATATAATAATTATTGGTTACCTTATTCACAGTGGAATAGGAATCAAAATCCTCAGAAAAACTTGAATCCGATGTCTCACAATGTTTGAACGTACAGACCCTCTACTTCGCATGCATGTTAGGCTCTATAGAGAAGAGAAATTATCTTCTTTGGGGTTTTAATCCTTAGAAAGAATTAAGGGATGGAATGAGTTCTCATCTCATGGCTGAAAGGAACCTTGGACAAGAACCCTTACACCAAGAGAAAGATGCCTAAGGGGTCTCCATGCCCAAAAGAATTAGCATCCACTCCTTATTTTTTCTCACAGTGGTCTCTTATGTTTTGTCGCACAAAACTTGAATCCACCAATCGATAGTTTATGTCCACTCCTTAAATAGATTGATGCCCCATGTGTGATTAAGTCCTAACCAATTTAGGACATGTAATTCAATCCAAATTGAATTAGTTACAACCTTATCCATTAAGAAAATCGGAAGAGAAAAGGAGAGCGCTACTCTTGGCATGAACTATATTCATGCACGCACAAAAGGATGGAATAAACCAGTGCCCTTCCTCCTTATGGTCGGCTCCCATGAGAGAGAGTTACAAGTACATGGGACTTTATGGATCTAATCTAATTTTGGGTCCAAATTGAGTCCAATTCGAACCTGATTCGAACCAGATTCGAATCAAACTTGAAGAGGCTGTCAATCCTAATCTAATTAGGATTTTGGCTCAAGTCTAACTTAAATTTTAATTTAATTAAATCTTAATTAAATCAAATCTAATTTAAAATTAATTAAGATATAAATTCAATCTCTCATAAATCTCTTGGATCATTGATCAGATCATTATCATCTCCGAAATTAAACCTATACCTCATGTCCAATGCTAGCTAGATATAGATAACTCTTTAATCTCGTATGACCTCTAACTTAATTCTTAATTAAGCTAATCTATTTATTCAATCAAGTCATATACTTCTAAATTAAATATATAGACAGGTTAATTCTTTCCTACTTTGTCTGACTTTTGTGTGTGACTCCATAGGTTGAAACACTAAGCTGGTAGCATAGAAACTACTTTCTGTACTAATTGAAGTTACCATCTAGCAATGATTTCAGACATCCAGATAGGTCAAATATTTACAAGGCAACACTCAAGAACCTAAGAATATGATTACCGCATAATTCATCCCTTTGATTTTGAATGCTTAAGACGATCTAGATTTTAACTGTCAATCCTAGATTAGTCATCCACATTACATTTCAATCTTTTTCAAATCCTGTAACATATCACATGGATTGCCCTAATCGAGATCTTACTCAATTGAAATATAGTGATGCATCAACTCCTAAAATGCAAAGGGATCAATCACATCTTGATCGACACATCGACTACCATAAGTACTTAATTATACCCAAAATCTTCCGTCATTGAATTAGATATTCAGGTAGTCCGACATCTAAGCACAGTGAGTTGCTTGCAAGTCACTTTAGTGATCTTAGATCTAAAAGATACTTATGCCCATATTCTTCACAAGTTACTTGTTCAGTGACGATGTACTCCTACATCTCACCTGTATGCCACACCAGTGTCTCCATATTTCTTGATTAAGAGGATAACCAACCTATATGCCACACAACGATCTACAGTTGATAAACGTCACCATTCTTTAATGATGTATCACTTGATCACGAACATGTTTAAGAACTATTCGATAAATCCTCCTTTATCGATTGTCATATAGTTCTAAGGACTTCATCATAACATTAGAGTTCAATCAAGGAAGATGTAACCTTGTGATGAATATGCCAAATAACTTTATTGTTTCATAATTTATATACAAAATAGAAAAAACACAATCGTCCAAACGATTGGCTTTAGAATACATTTCTTAACAACTTCTATTCGGACTAAAGCTAATCGGTACAGTATCTAATACCCATCTTCCATTTATGTTCATCGAACTTTTTGATTCTGAGGGCTTTAGTAAATAGATCAATTAGGTAATTCTTTTCATCAATTTTCTGAAGATCGACGTCATCTCGATTTATGACCTTTCGTACAAGATAATAGTGATGCAGAATATGTTTGGTTCTCTGATGGGACTACTATTCATTAGTCTGAGCTATAGCTCCAACGCTGTCAATACAGCATGACTAAACCGTCTTGAAGGGTGCCACTCTAAGCTCACTGAAGAACTACTGCAACTAGACAGCTTTCTATGCGGCATCGTATGCCTCACTTTACTTTATCTCGCAAACTGAATTGGCTACAGTGGATTGCATGAAACTTTTTTAGCACATCGCTCCTTCATTTAGGGTAAGTCATAATTCGACATATTTTTTTACTATCATCTCAATCCGACTGATAGAAGTACCCACTCCTCAGTACTTCTCAAATACTTAAGGATTGTCTCTACTATTAGATGTGTGCCTTAATAGGATTTCAATAAATCCTAACCCAATTAGAACTTCACAAGTCCAATTGGTAAATTCACGATTAAATTTCTTAATGTGTGACCTCATAAGTTCCATTCTATCTGGTAGTGAGATATATATGATTTTTATCATAATATCATCGAAACTTCTTTTGATGGGTTGGAACAATTTCAACTCTACCCTTCGAGGATCATCGATTATCAAGACAACGCTTGATGAGTCCTACAATCTACTAGTGACACTAGTAGTATGCAGTGGCAATCCAATAGAATGAAAGTGTGAACCCCTAGGTGCAGTTATTGTATGATTCAATCTTTCTATCGTGAGTCTTGACTTGATAGAGGTCATGAAAACTCATTAAACCCTATCGTCAGTCATATATAAGATTGGCTCGACTCGAGTTCATTTGTGAATTCCGTAAAAATTCTTTTCCAGTATTCATATTTGCTTAGGCCAAAGACTTTTTAGACTCAGTCTTGCAAATCGTATAGAACTTCTCTTTTTCTACTAAGATCGATAGATTCCATCTAGATGCATCCTACTTCAAATAGAAAACCTGAATCTACTATAGCCAACATACACAGCAAGGATCCGAATGGCTAGGGACCAAGAGAACGTGCAGTCAAAATCAATAGCCTCACTGCGAATAGTCGATACCATAGGTTAAAGGATCACTCATACCACTGCAGCATCGAGATAACCACTGATGAGTGAGTAGACATCTAAGTAGTTTCTTGTGATGGTCACACTCAGTACAAGTTGTTCTTTAACAACCACTCGCATCTTCATCTCAGTGTCCCTACACTACCGACCCAAGACTCATCTGCCCACAAGAGAGGTGAACCATGCACCAATCTCGAATGGATTGATCACTGTTCTTCATGATGATCCTTTAATTGAAAGTATTTAAAACTAACCACTAATAATGTATGTCTCAAATTCTTAACACTTTGAGAACATACAAAATCATCTTTGTTAATTTCTTAGACAAATCATGGACACATAAACATGATTAGAATAAATTTTTTTATTAATAATAAGAATATTATAAGTACAAGATTAAATTCTAAAAATATAAAATGTGTCAGCCAATAATTGACTTTTAAGGCACATATCTAATAAACTCCACTTGACCTAAAGTCAATTGGCCATATACCTAAGATCCATCTTCTCAAGGTGAGCTTCGATCTTCTGCTAGCTGAGAGGCTTGGTTAGTGGGTCCGTCATGTTATATATGGAGTCAACTCTCTGCACCTTGATGAACTTTTTCTCGAGGTATTCACATATGATGTGGAACCGCTGCTCTATATGCTTGGACTTCTGGTGGGACCTGGGCTCTTTAGCAAGGGCTATGGCACCGTTGTTGTCGCAGTACAGTGCAATGGTATCACACGCAGCTCCGTAACAAACTTATTAACTAAAGGCTTCCTTAGCAACTTTAGAGGTGGTGATGTATTTGGCTTTCATGATCGAATCTACAATGATCGGCTGCTTGAAACTCTTCCGGCTAACCACATGATCATTACACAAGAAGATACATCCTGATGTAGACTTTCTATCATCAACATCAGTCATGAAGTTTGAATTGATGTATCCCTCAACTTTCAGCTCCGATCCTCCATCAAAGATCAATAACAAATCCTTAGTCCTTCTCAAATACTTAAGGATATTTTTACAGCAATCTAGTATTTTTCACCTAGATTTGCTTAATATCTGCTCGTGACACTCACGGCAAGGGCTGTATCAAGTCGTGTATACAATATGGCATACATGAGGCTCCCTGTTGTCGAAGCATAAGGAATCTTGCTTATACACTAGATCTCCTCAAGTGTGTCAGGACACATCTTCTTGGAAAGATGAATGCCATGTCTAAGGGGTAAAGATCCTGCTTGAAATTTTTCATGCTGAACCTCTTCAGTACTTTCTTTATATACATTCACTGTGAGAGTCCTATCATTCTCTTAGATCTATCCCTATAGACCTTTATACCAAGAATGTAGGAAGTCTCTCCTAGGTCTTTCATGGTGAATTCTTTTGACAACCATACTTTGACTGATGTCAGCATGGAAATATCATTCTCAATCAGGAGGATGTCATCCACGTATAATATGAAAAATGTAACAGTGCTCCACTGACTTTTTGTGCATATACAACTCCTCATTTTGATGAAATCAAACATTTTGATTATATCATTAAAGCAAGTGTTCCAACTCTGAGATGCTTGTTTGAGTCCATATATGGACCTTTATAGTTTGCAGACCTTGTGATCACTCCACTAGATGTGAAACTCAAAGGCTGCTTCATATAGATATCTTTCTCAAGATATCTATTTAGAAAGGCAATTTTCACATCAATCTACCATATTTCATAATCATGAAAAATTGTAATTGCAAGCAGAGTATGGATGGATTTTAGCATGGCCACGAACGAAAAAATTTTATAATAGTCAATGTCTTCGCATTGACTATAACCTTTTGCAACTAGCCTTGCCTTATAGGTCTCTACTTTACCATCCGACCAATTTTTTCATTTACACCCAGTAGGTACAATATCTTCAAGAGGATCTACTAAGGACCAAACCTGATTAGAATGTATGGAGTCAATTTCTGACTTCATCGCTTCCATCTATTTCTCGGAGTCAATATCTAACATTGCCTCATCATAAGTTTTGGGATCATTCCTAATGTCCCTATCTCTCACAAGGAATGCATCCTCTAGATCTTCTCTAAGAATACCTAAGTACTTTTTAGGAGGACGGAAGATCCTACTTGATCTAAGAGGTGGAGGAGGTACCACATCTACTGGCTCACTACTGGGTTCAGGTTCTTAGACTCGATGCTCTTCAGAAATTTTCTCTTCGAGCTCAATCTTCCTTCCACTGCCCCTATCTTGGATAAACTCCTTTTTTAAGAAGATGGCTTGATGGCTCACAATCACATTGTGATCCTTGAGAAGATAGAAGTAGTATTCCATGGTTTCCTTAGGATACCTTATAAAGAGAGCCCTAAGGACCTAGTTTCTAACTTGTTTGTCTGCTATCGCTTAACATGGATCGGACATCCTCAATTCTTAATGTACCTAAGAGTTGACTTCTTACCATACCATAACTTATATAGAGTGGTAGGAACGGATTTAAAGGGAACCTGATGCAAAGATGAATCGTAGAAAGTAATGTATGTCCCTAGAGAAAGACAGAAAGATCTGTGAAGCTCATCATGGACCGAACCATATCTAATAGGTTTCGATTCCTCCTTTCGAATATCCCATTGAACTGAGGCATCCCTGAAGGTATCCACTATGAGACTATGCCATTATTTTTGAGGTAGTATCAAAATTTCTACTAAGGTATTCTCCTCCTTGATCTAATCGAAGAATCTTTATAGATTTTTTGGTCTATTTTTCTACTTCATGTCTGAATTCTATGAGCTTTCTAAAAGCTTTAGAATTATGATGCATCAAATACATAAATTCGTATTGTGAATAATCATTGATAAATGTTATGAAGTAGACATAGCCACCTCTGGCTTGTACATAGAATGGACCACACATGTCAGTGTGTACCAGGGCTAATATCTCAGTGGTCTTTTTCCTTATCCCACAAAGGGCAGCTTGGCCATTTTTCTTGAAGACGGGACTCACAAACTGAATAAGACTCGAAAGTCAATAGTCCGAGAAGACCATCTTTCTCTAGTTTGTTAAGCATGTCCTCTCCTAAATGGCCTAGCCTAAGGTACCATAGATACTTTTGGCTAATTCTATCTTTAAGTCTCTTAGACTCTATGGCATTCACAGTTTGCTCATTAATATTGACACTCACATCCATATGCAAATGATAAAGATCATCAATCAAGAAAGCACATGTAACAATTTTATTCCAAAATAAATTGAATATATATCTTTATTGAAATAAAATTATAGTTATCCTATACTAGCACAAATATGAAAATTAAATTTCTACTAGCTACTGATACATAATAACAGTATTTCAAATTAAACTAATTCCTAACCTCCCATCCTAGCCTATGATCGTGTCTGTCATAGTGAACCTAAAGCCTATCAATCGGCTCCACCTGTTGTCACCCCCAAGGCTATGGATCACCATAAAAACCCTACAGTTAGTAAGTTGTAGGAGGACTTAATTATAAATATTGCTAATTATTATTTGATCAAATATGGGTTGAATTAAATCAGATTTAATCTGATTAGATTTGGTTTAATTTGAGTTTTCTAGTCCAAATAGGCTTTGGACTTAATTTCTAATTTAGTTTGACTCAATTTAGATTCGAATTAGATTCAAATCAGATTAGAATTAAGATAGAAAATCAGAGCCCACTGGACTGGGACTCTCTCTCCTTATCCATGCCCAAGCACTCACACCTAAGGAGGTTTTACTATGGAATATTGAGATGCAAAAGGAGATGGCACCAATAAGTGTGAGGCGGCAATGAAGAGAAGAGTCCTTCTCTTTTAAGGACTCTAGCCAACCTCATACAAACCCTAACTAATCCCTAATTGTTAGGGATAAAAGGGGGCACCTCTCATTAAGTTCCACATGGTGATTTGAGAGCCTTTTGGGCATGTAAGAATATGAGAAAAGGAGGGTACACAAACTAGGGTGGGTGGCACTTAACTTCTAGGAGCTCAAGTGCTCTTGGACTCCTATCTAAGACCCCTAGGCATTAGTTTTAAAAGAGATTAGTTGGGCCGCCTCCTTATCTCTCTAGAGAAGAAATTTTTCACATAAGAAACCAAAGATTGGCATGGAGAAAAAGGGAGGGCATGAGGTTGTTAGACGCCTCCTTTCCTCCTTTCTTTCTTACATCCAAGAGTTGGATGTTCATGGAAAAGCTCGCTCTCTCTCTCTCTCTTTGTCCAAGAGTTGGATGTTGCGAAATTTAGTACAAGGGTAAATGGTAATTT
>KE511748.1:13592-23950 GCA_000441515.1 Elaeis oleifera | reverse complement strand
AAAGGTCGATCGATAGCGGAATTCGAAATGTGCCATAGAAGGTTGACCGATAGAAGAGTCCGGAAGGCATTATGGAAGTTCGTTCGTTGGAGGAGTCTGGAGGACACTGTGGAATGTCGACCGCTGGAGGGGTCCAGAGGGAATTTGTCCGTTGGAGGGATCTGGTTGGCACTGTTGAAGTGCGATTGGTGCTGTTGAAGGTTGATGGATGGAGAGGTACGAAAGACACCGGAGACAGTCGGCCACTGTAGAAATCCGGCTACTGGAGCCCGTCCGTTGTAGAAGTTCGTCTGGAATCCATCCACTGTAGAAGTTCGGATGGAGTTCGATTCTTGTAGGAGTCTGGAAGGGGGTCGCTTACTGTAGAAGCTCGGATGGAGACCAGTTGCCGTGGAAGCCCGGATGGAAACCGCTTATTGTAGAAGCTCGGACGAAATTTTGAAGGCGGTCGACCACTGTAAAAATTTGGATGGAGTCTGATTACTGTAGAAGTCCTGCTGCTGGAGAAGCCCGGATATTGATGAAGTCTGGAAGAAGCTCGGAGTAAAGTCGATCGTGACAAGAGGAAGTCTGGAAGAGATTCGGAGAGTAGTCGATCACTGTAGAAAATCGACTAATAGTGAAGCCCAGAGAGCATTTGGAGCAGTCCGATAGACGACTGAAGGAGCTCATTATTGGAGAAGTCTGGAGGGTACGGTAGGAGTTCATCCGTTGGAGGAATCTGGAGGACACTGTGGAAGGTCGACCGCTGGAGGAGTTCGGATGGTACTGTGGAAGCTCGGATGGCCGGGGAGTTCAGAAAGACGCCGCATAAGGTCGAAAGCTGGAAGAGTCCTGGGAGGGTTGGTCTCTTACAAACTTCGGCTGGGGTTATTTTATACCTAACAACATCGATTCATATTTGATATGAATTGATTAACTCAAGACCAAATTTGACTCAGTGGAACAAGTCCGAGTCACTAGGCTAACCTATTCAATTCTAATTGATCAATTGGTATCTAAGATAAGTCTTGATTGGTAGTTTTAATTGGGACCATGCTTACCTGGCCAATCCAATGGTGTCTAAGGCAAGCATCGGCAACCATCGATCTCACTTATCTGACCAATTTGGTCGATTAAGTGTTGAATAAGGTTGCTTAATGATTCAAGTTCACTTATGCTAAACTAGGTTGGTCAGATATGAGATCATGCTGACCTAAATCAGGTTAATCAGATATCAGATGTTCTGATCTAAATCAGATTAATCAGACATGAGATGTGCTGATCTAAATCAGATTAATCAGACATGAGATGTGCTGATCTAAATCAGATTAGTCAGACATGAGATGTGCTGATCTAAACTAGGTTAGTCAGACATGAGATGTGCTGACCTGAACCAGACTAGTCATTTATATGAGATGTATATGACTATGTAGAAGAGACCTCAATCAAATCTTCTCGCATATATTAAGTCTAGTATCTTTCACTATTGTAGGAATGCGGGCATCCTACTGGTGTTGATTATTTTCGACTGATTACAGTGGTTCAGTTGCACCAGAAAGACACAACCATCCTATTAACATGGGATGTTGTTAGGTAAGATGGGTTGGTGTGGAAAACTGCAGGTGGTTTATGCATGCATTTCAAATTTTTAAATAAATTAGAGCAAAAATATTTAGATTAATCTTATCAATCTATCATGCATAAGATCAGATCTAAAACTAGCCTACGCTAGGATCTATGACCTAATATAATGCATATACAAATTTAAATTGAAAATCATCAAGCATGGATCATATCAATGCAACAGTGATCATATCTACAACTACTTTGAGTTCAAAACTCGATACCTGAGTGCAGATAGATGATCACTGCAACTAATTTCTATAGATTTAAGGTTCTTGCTGATGTGCAACAGTCGCACAGAATGTCCAGCCTCTACAGGACATCCACACGAAGTCCTATTACTGATCGATCTCCTTAGAGTGCTAGCTCCTCGCAGAGACTACTTGAAGGCTAATTCGCGCTCTTTCTTCGAACCACTCGGACTCTTCTATTCTTCTCTCTCACACAAAACCCCTACATGTAAGAAAGAAATCCATGCCCTTAGAGTTCCACGCCCACTTTACTCTCGCCCAACCTTTCTCTTGATTTTTCTCTCGATCAAAAATACTTCTCCAAACTCTCATGCATGAAAAACCAGAGATTAAAAGGTTGGCATCCTAAATAGATAAGGATAGGATGTTAGGTAGTTTAATTCAAACTTGAATTTGAAATTCAAGTCGAATTTGAATTCAAACAAACCAAGCCAATCTTAAATTCAAAATTCAAGTTGAAGTCACCTTAATCCTCATCCAAAGGAGGCGATAAAGGGTTTAGGTGTGGAATATTTCTAATGCAAATCTGGTATTCGCATGATAGGAAGTGGCATGAAGATATGAGGTGGGCATCAAGAAAATTCAAGCTAGTTTGAATTCAAGTTTGATCCAATTTAATCCTTAACCAAATCTAATTTTATTAGACCCTATTAGATAACTAAACCTAATCTAATTAGGCACCAAATAAACTCAATTAAATCTTAATCCAAACAGAAATTAATCGATTCCAAGTCCTAATCAAATTAGAAATCAATCTCCTTTAGCGATTAGGTCATCTTATAACCTAATCGGATTAGATCTAATTGAATCTAATTCAGTTAGACTTGATCCAAATCTCATTGCTCAATCAAATTGAGCTAATCAGCAATCTAATTATTAATTAATTTTTTATAATTATAACTATTAATAAATTAATTATCATAATTTTGCATAAGGTTAATAATCAATTATATTAACGATTACACCCTTGAATGATTCTCAATCATTGATCAATCATCTGATCAGACCGAAATTTCTATTGTGTATGATCCTATAGGTTCGAACCTAAGCTAGTAGCATCAAAATAAATTTTTATACTAATCAAAGTGACCATCTAGCAATGTACTCGATGTCCAGATAGGCCGAATGATTGCAAAGCAACATTCAAGAACTTTTGGCATATGGTTACAGTATAATTCATCCCTTTGACCCTTAATGCTCAGGATGACTCTAGAGTTAAACTGTCAATACTTAATCAGTACATCCAATTTGTGTCTCAATCTTATAAATCCTATAACTTCTCATAGAGATTATCCTGGTTAAGATTTTACTAAATTGAAATACATTATAGCATTAACTCTTTAAATCAGGAGCGATCAATCCCATCTTGACTCACACACAGACTTTACAAGTACTTAACTGTACCTAAAAATCTTCCATCACTAATTAAAATTTAGATAGTTTGGTACCAAAGTACAGAGAGTTGCTTGTAAGTCACCATGATGATCTCAAATTGGAGAGATACTTATATCCATATCCTTCACAAATAATTTTTGATAGCAGAGTGCTCCACAGTTTGGTCACATTTAGTGAGATGTACTCCTACATCTCATCCGCATGCTATACTAGTATCTCCATACTCTTTGGTTATGAGGACAACTAACCTATATAGTACACAACGACTTATACTTGATAAATATTATTGTCTTAGTGATAATGTATCATTTGGTCGCGAACAAATTTAAGAACTACACGATAAATCCTCTTTTATCAATTGGAAGTAGTTCTAAGGACTTCATTATAACATAAGAGTTCAATAAAAAAGATGCAAAATTTATGATGAAAAAATTAAATAACTTTTATTAATTTGTAATTTATGTGTAATTTACAAGGGGCATAATTGTTTACAAATAACGATTGGCTTTAGGACATATTTTCTAATAACTCCCACTTGGACTAAAGTCAATTGAAATAGTATCTAATGCCCATCTTTCACTTGTGATCATCGAACTCTTTGATTTCAAGGGCTTTAGTAAATGGTCGGCCAAGTTCTCCTTTCCATCAATCTTCTAAAGCTCGATGTCATCTCGATCTAGGATCTCTTGAACAAGGTGATCGCGAGACAGAATATATTTGGTTCTCTGATGGGACTTCAGTTCTTTTGCTTGAGCTATGGCTTCGGTGCTGTCACAATACACAAGAACTGGACCATCAATGGAGGGTGCCATCCAAACTTGTCGATAAACTTCCATAACCAAATAGCTTCTTTGACAGTATTGGATGTCGTGATATACTCTCCCTCGCAAACAAAATCGGCTACAGTGTACTGCTTGAAATATTTCAGCATATTGCCCCTCCATTCAGGGTAAATATATAATCCAACATACTTTTGCTGTCATCATAATCTGACTGAAAATTGAAATGAGTATATCCTATAAGTTTTAAGTCAATATTTTCATAAATGAGCCATTGGTCCTTAGTATTTCTCAAATACTTAAGGATGATTTTGTAACCTTCCAGTGATTTTCATTCAGATTAGATTGATACCTACTCACTACCCCTAGTGAGTAGGCAACATCCGATCTCATACATGTTATGATGTACATAATAGATCCCACTATCGAGGCATATGAAATTCTACTCATACGTTCTTTCTCTTGTAGAGTTGTCAGACAATCCTTCTTAGAAAAAAAATTTCATGGCCTATTGAAAAATCACCCTTCTTGAAATTTTTCATACTGAACCACTTCAGCATGATATCAATGTACATGGATTAGGACAATCCAAGCAATTTTTTAGATCTATCTCTAAAGATCTTCATCCCTAGGATGTAAGATGCTTCTCCTAAATCCTTCATGGAGAATTGTGATTATAACCAAACTTTTATACCTTATAATGCAGGGATGTCATTCTCGATTAAGAGAATATCATCCACATACAACACAAGGAATACGACTACAGAATTATTAGCCCATTTATAGATATATAGTTCTTCTCTATTCTTAACGAAGCCATACGTTCTGATTATTTTATCAAAATGTATGTTCTAACTCTGAGATGCCTGCTTCAATCCATAAATAGATCTTTGAAGCTCGCATACCTTTGATTCATCTATGGATATGAACCCTTTAGGTTGTATCATATACACTTCTTCTTCTAGTTCTCCATTTAGGAAAGTGATTTTGACATCCATCTATCAAATTTCATAATCAAGGTGTGCTGCTATCGCAAGCATAATTCGAATGGACTTGAGCTATGCTACAGGAGAAAATATCTCATCATAGTCAATACCATAACATTGACGATATCCTTTAGCAACCAGATGGGCTTTATAGGTCTCCATTTCTCATCTGCGTCCTTTTTCTTTTAAAAATCTACTTACACCTTATGGATTTTATGCCTTCAGGTAGATCAACGAGTATCCATACATCATTGATCTTGATGGACTTCATTTCAGACTTCATGACTTCAAGCCACTTACCAAAGCCGGATCTCTGCATGGCATCCATATAGATGATCGGATCCTTGTTGTTTTCATCAAGTTCAATGGGATCACAGTCTCAAATTAAGAAACTGCAATATCTGTCTAGCTAACACGATATTCTACCAGATCTCCTCAATGGTGCCTCAACATTAGGCTCTAGATTTGGTCTAATCAAATTTGATTCTATAGGTTCACTTGTCTGTGATGATTCTTCTATCTGTCAAACCTTATCAAGCTCAATCTTAGTGGCATTAGTTTCTTCTCCAAGGAACTTCTTTTCAAAAAGTCTATCCTATTACTGATGAACACCTTTTATTCTTCAGTAAAGTAGAAGTAATAACCTCTAATTTTTTTGGGTACCCAATAATAAACATCTGTCAGACCTAGGTTTGAGCTTATCCATTTTCAAATATTTGACATAAGCTAGACATCTCTAAATTCTAAGATGTGAGAATACTGGCTTACGTCCTATCTATATCTCATATGGTGTTTTATTTATAGACTTGTTTGAAATTTTACTAAGTATATAACAAGCAGACTCGAGTACAAATCTTCAAAAAAGATCGACAGACTTACAAAATCCATCATGGATCGAATCATATCTAACAAAGTTTGATTTCTCTTTTTTGACACCCCATTGTGTTATGGTGTCTTAAGAGGAGTCCATTGTGAGAGAATCTTATTCTTTCTAGATATGTCATAAACTTACTGGTAAGGTATTCACCTCCTCGATCAGACCGAAGAGTTTTAATACTTTTTTAATTTATTTTCAACTTCACTACGAAATCGTTTGAATATTTCAAATGATTCAGACTTATGTTTGATAAGATAAATGTACCCATACCTTGATAGATCATCAGTGAATGTAATGAAGTAGTAATACCCACCTCTGGCATAAGTGTTCATCGATCCACATACATCAGTATGTACTAGACTTAAAACTTCATTGGCTCGTTTATCTTTTTAGTAAAAGATGACTTAGTCATCTTTCTAAGAAGACATGATTCATAGATTGATAATGATTCACAATTATTAACTTCGAAAATTCTCTCTTAGATGAACCTGTTTATTCTGTTCTTGTTTATATGACCTAGCCTACAATGTCAATGGTAGGCATCCATGATATTATCTAATCTAGGATGTTTATTCAATGTGTACACTATACTAACAAGCCGTGATAAAATATAAATATCATTACATATTTGTCCATGCATCACAGTAACACCATTCATAATGATATCACAATAATTATTTTTTATTGAAAATTCATATCCGTTCATAGCCAAAAAGTCTACAGAAATTACATTCAATAAGAATGATGGACAATAGTGACAATCACTCAAAATGATAATTTTAGAATTAAAAATAAGCTTGATGATCCCTAAAGTTAGGACTGAAACTTAGCTTCCATCTTTTATGTTCAGAAATGTCTTACCATCTTCAAATCTCCTATTGACCTGAAGTTCTTGCAATAAATTATAAATATTAATAGGACTTTCAGTATCCAATATCCCAATCGTAGTATCATAAATAGAGAAGTTACAAGGTGTTATCATATAATTATCTTGACCAGCAACCACTTACTTTTTTCTCTTATTAGGCCCGTTCGGATCAAGAAAGTAATGTATTGAGGACAATTCTTCTTTCAATGACTCTGCTTCCTACAATAGAAGTACTCTGCCTGATTTGATCAGTCTTAGACTTCTTGGTCTGATTGGGCTTAGACGCCCTAGCATATTGCACTTTCTTCTTGTTGGTGCAGAATTCCACCGATGCCGGAGAAGCTGGAGTCGAGGAGATCACGGCCACCGTCGGGACCTGCAAGGGAAGTCTAAATCAAAGTTGGGGTGCTCCGGCAAGATCCTCCGACGCTCAAGTCAGTACTCTGCTTCAATAGAAATGGAGCACTCAAATGAGATTTTTGCAGAGTTTAGAGATGGTGCCTAGAACTTAGAGAAGAACGTATCTGGGGGGTCTCTTTTATAGACGGAAGAGCGTAACTAATTGACAGCGACGTCTGTAATCGCCTGATAGTGGGTCGTTCAGGGCCATGTAGAGTTTGTTACAGAGAGTAGTGGTGTCCGTTGTCGTGACTTACCAGAGAGTGGTGGGGCCACGTGGAGTTTGTTATGGAGAGTGGAGTGGTGTCCGTTGTCGCGACTTGCTGGGGAGTTCAGGCTGGACGGCTGAAGCTCGGTTGGGGCGTCTGGTGGAGCGGGGTAGCTCTCTGTCTAAGAGAAGCTCGAATATTTTCGAGGTTGCTGACGGGTTAACTGTGGTTGGGGTCCTTAGGCATTGATGCTGCAGACGGAGGTCATCTGCTATAGAAACTCGGATGGAGACTCTCTGTTGGAAAAGTTCGATTGGAGTCTGATTGCTGGAGAAGTCCATCCGGGATTCGGAAAGCACTATAGAAGGTTGTCCGACAGAAGAGTCTGGAAGGTGTTGTGGAGGTTCGTCTGCCAGAGAAGTTCGATTGGCACTTATAAAAGGCATTGTGGGAGTTCGTCCGTTGGAGGAGTTCGGAAGGCATTGTAGGAGTTCGTTCGTCGGAGGAGTTCGGTTGGCACTTGTAGAAGGCATTGTGGGAGTTCATCCGCCAGAGGAGTTCGAAAGGCGTTGTGGGAGTTCGTCTGTCGGAGGAGTTTGGTTGGCACTTGTAGAAGGCTGATGGCTTGGAGAGGTACAGAAGACACCGGAGACAGTCGGTCATCATAAAAATCTGACTACTGGAGCCCATCCATTGTAGAAGTTCGTCTGGAATCCACCTGCTGTAGAAGTTCGGATGAAGTCCGATTCTTGTAGGAGTCCGGGGGGAGGCCGCTTACTGTAGAAGCTCAGATGAAATTTGGAAGGCGGTCGATCACTGTAAAACTTTGGATGGAGTCTGGTTACTGTAGAAATCCTGCTGCTAGAGAAGCCCATACCTTGACGAAGTCTGAAAGAAGCTCAGAGTAAAGTCGATCGTGACAGGAGGAAGTCTAGAAGAGGTTCGGATAATAGTCGATCGCTGTAGAAAATCGATTGATAGTGGAGCCCAGAAAGCATTTGGAGCAGCCCGATAGACGACTGAAGGAGCTTATTATTGGAGAAGTCCGGAGGGTACGGTAGGAGTTCGTCCGTCGGAGGAATCTGGGAGACACTGTGGAAGCTCGGCTGCTGGAGGAGTCCGAAAGACACCACACAAGGTCGGAAGTCGGAAGAGTCCTGGGAGGGTCGGCCTCTTACGAACTTCGACTGGGGGTATTTTATACCCAACACTAGTCCCCCTACTTTCGAGTTTGGGTTGCGAATGAAGGAAGTACAGAGAAATTTTCATAGCTGAAGTTGTTCCTTTGATTTTCGTACGCGATCGTTCTCAGATATTTTGGCATTTGGCGTGCTGTTGCTGGAGTCTTTTCAAATCGAGGTGATTTGAAGAGATTTTTCGAAATTTATGCTAGAGCATTGTCCCAAGTACGACATAATAATGATTTTGTCAGTCGTTAGCCGTCTGCCATGATGAGTGGGACACGCGGCGATCATAGGTCGGCCAAAGAAGATCCGCAATCATTATTGCGTCGGACTCTGGGATCTATTTAAACCCGTCCTCCTCCTTCAGGGGTTTCACTTTGTCTGAGAGAATCCTTCGGTCCCCTCTTCTTCCCCGATTCATCTTCCTTGAGCGTCTTTCTCGATTTTAGGCACCCTTCGGGTCGACTTCCATCACCTTTGCCACCCTCCTGCACCTCTCGGACCAGTCTAGATTAGTTCTGGAACTCTTCATTCTCTTGTCATTCTTCTATTTTTCTTCTTCGTATTTCATTCGTTTAGTTTTTTCGAGAGCTTGTTTGCTATTTTCTCGATTTTTTTGAGATTTTTGGGGCTTTCATTTGATCCAAAATATCTTCCAGCATTTCTCCTCTAGCGGTTCTAGGAGTTCGTCAGCCCCAGTCCCCAAAGTCCTTGTACCGTAGATGAACCCGTAGTTGGGATCGAACCTCGTCCGATCTTTGCACCGGACACCATCCCCAGCTCTTTGACTCCGGACAAACTCTCGCTGATTAGGATTTAGTATGGAGTTCCTCCGGAGTACGAGCTGGAGCTTCCCAGGCCAACTGATCGGGCTAGCGCCCCTCCTCCCGGCCGCTTCTGTTTGTACCAAGAGGCCTTCCATGCCGGACTTTGACTTTCACTTCCACCTTTTGTCATCACTCTCTTTCGTTTTCTAAATATTTCTCTAGTTTCAGTAGCACCGAACTCCTTTAGATTTTTGATAGGATTTCTTTCCTTTGTCATATAGCTGAAGTTCGGCCAACCCTTTCTTTATTTAAAAATTTCTACACCTTCAAACGTCACCCTTCGGCAAAGGACTGGTGGTACTTCTCCCTCCAGTTCGGTAGAAAGGGGTTGCTAAAAGGTGCCCCCTCTTCTATCCACAACTGAAAAGAGAGGTACTTCTACGTCCGATGCCTGACCCTGAGGCTGGGGTTGCCCCCTTGGGGCTCTCTGAGGGACTCTGTCCGTCGGGCTTCTAGCCTGGAAGAGGATGACCTTGAAGCCTCCAAGAAACTCAATAATTATTTAGCTCCTTTCCTTCTCGACCTTCTGAAGGAGCAACTCTTATTCAATGTCGACCTGAGTCCCTTTAATCCTGCCGGTATTTTATCTTTTTTTTTCAAGTCATTCGCTACTTCTTCTTTTCTTATTCTGTTTCTAAGCTGTGCCGATCTCTCTCTCCTCTATTTTTTTTTGCAGACGTGGACACAGACTGAGCTCAAATTTTAGCCAAGGGTCTCAAGGCCCACGAGAGGAAAGGCACCGCAGCTTCTGGATCGACGAAGAAGGCAAGAGTAGAAGAGACAAGCTCGGTCGTGCTTGCCTAGGCGGCCCTTGCCGTTGATGTCCCCTCCGATGCCGAGCCCGCAGTTCCCTGAGCCTCTTCAAAGAATTCTCCTACCGAGGTTCCCGCTCCAGAGTCTCGCCCCGAGGAGGCGCCAGGGGCCGAAAGGAGGAGAAGAAAAAAATGGTGGCCCGCAAGGTCAGCGGCCGCAGGGCTG
>KE511724.1:6949-16949 GCA_000441515.1 Elaeis oleifera | reverse complement strand
CATCACCGTCCTGTAATAACATATCATTTGATTGTGAACATGTTTAAGAACTATATGATAATCTTTTTTTATCGATTACTGATATAGTTCTAAGAACTTCATCACAACACAAGAGTTCTACAAGGAAGATGCAACTTTGTGATGAATAATTTAAATAATTTTATTATCAATGAATAATTCATATATAAAAAAAGCTCAATCGTAATACAATTAGTTTTAAGACATAATTTTCAACAACTCTCACTTGAACTAAAGCTAATCAGGATAATATCTTATACCCATCTTCCATTTGAAGTCATCAAGCTCTTTGATCTCGAGAGCTTTAATGAAGGGGTCGGTTAGGTTCTTCTTTCCATCGATCTTCTGAAGCTTGACGTGATCTCAGTCCACGATCTCTCATACCAGATGATAGCAGTGCAGAATATACTTGGTGTGCTGGTGGGACTTTGGTTCTTTCGCCTGAGCTATGGCACCAGAGCTATTACAGTACAGTAGGATAGGGCTATCAATAGAAGATATAACTTTCAGCTCGATGATGAATTTTCTTAACTACACTGTCTCCTTTGTAGCATCGGATGCAGCAATATATTCTATTTCACATACAGAATCAGCTACAGTGTGTTACTTAAAATTCTTTCAGTAAATAGCTCTTCCATTCAAGATAAATACACAGTCCGACATGCTACTGCTATCATCACAATCTGACTAAAAATTGAAATTAGTGTATCTTACAAGTTTTAGGTCAATGTCTCCATAGATAAACCACTAATTTTAATATTTTCAAATACTTAAGGGTTGTCTTCATAACTTTTCAATATTTTTCATTCGAATCAGATTGGTACCTACTCACTACCCCTAATGAATAGACCACATCCGGCCTCGTACATATCATAGTGTACATGATAGATCTCACTGCCGAAGCATATGGTATTCTACTCATATGCTTTCTCTCCTGAGGGGTTGTCGGATAATTCTTCTTAGAGAGAGTAATTCTATGATCTATCAGAAGATAACCTTTCTTAAAATTCTTTATGTTGAACCACTTCAACATAGTATCAATGTACGTGATTTGGGACAGTCCCAACAACCTTCTAGATCTATCCCATAGATATTCATCCCTAGGATGTAGGATGCTTCTTCCAAGTCTTTCATTGGAGAACTGTGATGATAACCATAGCTTCACACTCTGCAAAGTTGGGATATCATTTCTTATTAACAATATATCATCTACATACAGTACAAGAAAGATGACTACAGAATCGATAGCCCACTTATAGATGCAAGGCTCTTCTCCATTCCTAACAAAGCCATACATTTTAATCATCTTATTAAAATGCATGTTCCAATTCTTAGATGCCTGCTTAAGTCCATAAATGGACCTATTTAGCTTGCATACCGAGACTTGTTTATGGATGTGAACCCTTCAGGCTGTATCATATAGACCTCTTCTTCCAGCTCTCTTTTAAAAATAGTGATTTTGACATCTATTTGTCAGATCTCATAATCTAAGTGTGCAACTATAGCAAGCATAATTCAAATGGACTTGAGCATTGCCACAGAAAAGAACATCTCATCATAGTCAATACCATAATGCTGACGGTAATCCTTGGTAAATAGATGGATTTTATATGTCTCTACCTTTCTGTCCACTCCTCTTTTTTTTTGAAAATCTACTTGCACCCTATGAGTTTTATTCTTTTGGACGGATCAACTAGTATCCATACACTATTGATCTTCATGGACTCCATCTTGGACTTCATGGCGTCAAGTCATTTTTGAAAGTCGGGCCTTTGCATAGCTTCCATATAGGTGATCGGATCCTCATCATTCTTATCTAGTTCGATGAGATCACCATTCCAAATCAAGAATAGTAGTATCTGTCCGGTTGATGAGGCACTCTACCAGATCTCCTCAATAGTGCCTCTACCAGCTCTGGATTCGATTCTTCAATCAAATCCAATTCTATGTGTGTCGGTCTTTTCATCTCTTGAACTTCACCAAGTTCAATTTTATAGGCATTATCTCCTTCTCTAAGAAAATTCTTTTTCAAAAGATTGTTCTGTTGCTGACAAACACCTTTTATTCTTCAGCAAGGTAGAAATAGTACCCTTTAGTTTCTTTGGATATCCTACGAACAAGTACTTATAGGACTTAGGTCCATGCTTATCTATATTTAAATGCTTGACATAAGCTGGACACCTCCAGACCTTAAGGTATGAGAGCACCAACTTACACTGAGTCCATATCTTATATGGAGTTTATTGACAGACTTGCTCGATACTTTATTTAGTATATAGCAGGCAGTTTCTAGAGCATATTTTCAAAAAAAAATTGGCAGACTGGTAAAGCCCATCATGGATCAGACCATATCTAACAAGGTTCAATTTCTCTTTTTAGACATCCTGTTATGTTGTGGTATTTTAGAAAGGATCCACTGTGAGAGAATCTCATTCTCTTCTAGATATGTCAGAAAGTCATTGATGAGATATTCACCTCTTCGGTCTGATCGAAGGATCTTAATACTCTTTTTAATCTATTTCTCTACTTCAGTATGGAATCGTGATTCTAATTTATGCTTCATAAGATAGACATACCCATACCTTGATAGGTCATCTGTAAATATAATGAAGTAGTAGTATCCTCCTCTGACACTTATGTTCATAGGTCCGCATACATCAGTATGTATTAGACCTAAGACATCATTAGCTCTTTCACTTTTTTTCTTAAAAGATGACTTAGTCATCTTACTAAGCAGATAGGATTTGTAGGTTGGTAATGATTCACAATCATCTATTCAAGGACACACTATTTGATTAACTGGTCAATCCTATTCTTATTCACACAACCAAGCCTATAATGTCAAAGATAGGATTCACTGACATTATCTATTTTAGGATATTTACTGGATGTGTATATTATACCAACAAGCCATAATATTATGTGTATGCCATGTCTTAATTGTCAACAAATAATTACAGTATCATTCATAATAATATCATAAAATCATCTTTATTATAAACTTAAATTAAATTGGTCAAAAGGCCTACAGAGATGACATTCATCAGAAAAGAGGGACAATAATGATAATCATCTAACATGATACTACTGGACTCGAAGACAAGCTGCAGAGTTTCAAAGCCAGGACTGAACAAACTTTCATTTTCAACGTTCAGGAACTGCTCGTTCTCTCAAAACTTTCTACTTACCTACAGTCCCTGCAATGAATTACATATATTAATCAAATTTTTGATATCCAATACCCAAGTAGTAGTATCACAAACAGAGAAATTATAAGGAGTTATCATATAAGTACCTTGTGAAGCAACCGTTTGCTTCTTTCTCTAATTCTTAGGCCTGTTTACGTCAAGGGTGGCTATGTAAGTAGGATAATTTTTTTTCAATCATCCAGCTTCTTACAAAAGAAGCATTCTACTCGGCTCTTATTGGCTTTCAACGTTTTGCTCTGCTTAAGATCAGGGCATGAGTTTTCTATACCTTCTTCTTCTTTTCTCTCTTAGAGGATCGACGACCTACAGATGAACCTTCCACTACATGCACCAAATCCTTCTAGAGCTAATGGTTCTTCTCAAAAGTTTGCAGTAATCCTAACAAACCATGATAGTTCACTATTGGCTTCATCATTCTGTAATGACTGAGAAAGGATAGGTAGGATTTCAATAGCGAGTTAAGGATAGCATCCTTGCCTAACTGTTCATGCAACAAAAAGTCAAGTTTGCTCAGACGTTCAATCTGCTCAATCATATATAATACATGATCGGTGACTGAAGCCTCCTCTCATATACGGGTATTAAACACTGTGCAGGAGGTTTTGTATCTCTCCGCATCTTCAGGGGTGCTGAAGGACTCATTCAATATTCAAATGATCGGCTCTGACTGCGCATCCTTAAACTTATGGCTAAGTTCATCGTTCATGGCTACCTCATCACACAACGCATAGTCATGTGATCATTAAGCCACTTCAGATAAGTGTCTCTAATGGTACGAAGAGCATTGGTAGTAGGTTCTTCAGGTGCCTCATCCGTAAGGACGTACAGAATCTTCTCATACTCCAAGATGATCTTCAACTTTCGATACCAACTATCGAAGTTGGTTCGATAAGCTTGTCACTGTTCAACAGCAAATGAAGGGATAGTGTGTTGAACATAACTGAAAAGAAAATAAATTCTATTAGTATATGAATTACTTTTAATCACAAAGACATGAACTTTAGTCTAAAGGTTCTCCTACTATTTTATACAAATTGATAGCCTCTACCTCCAACTCGAACAATTACATTAATTCCTTAGCAGGTACTAAAATCCTCACAGACTGTATTCAGGCTCGAGTATAGCTCGATCAATTCTAGTGCATCCATGGGTAGATTTATAACCAATTATTTTTGAAACAACTTCTAGCAATTAGGTTTGCCCTGGCATCCCTTCAACAGGGGTGTGGCACCTTCACTAAAAATTCTGATTAGGTCCAACCATTAACATGACAATACCAAGTGCATCCAACAAATAGATGTCCAGACTCGATTGTGGCTCGACCAACCTAAGTATTGATCTGAAGGTACAATAAGATGGTCATATGATGAATGATGATTCCAAAATGTAATAGATATCAGACGTGTGGTGTCTCCAATGTCTATTTGAAATATTAGACTCATTATCATGTACCTTAATGGGAGGCTATGAACAAGTTATCAACATAACCGTATCATTTTATGAATCTAATAATTTAAGAATTTAATTTATTGATTTGAAAATAAGAGAAGAAGTTGATCTACAAGCTGTAAGCACTCTCACTGACTTTACCAAGTCATGTAGAGGATTAGACATAAGCTGGTTTAAAGACACCTAAATTAGTCATACTGATTTACCTTGATGGCATGGGTCAGTTCGAATCAACTAGTGACCTAATCAAAACATAATCTATCATGTTGGCTATGTAAGTAAGAACAGTAGGAGGGATATGCCATTAACTTGCCGTAGATGCATTTTGATGAGTAGCTCCTAATTAATAACCATTTGATTGAATCTGTTAAACTTACCGTAGAAACCAACTAGTTAATTAGTTTCGATTTGGTCTACTAGAAGATTTGAGCTCCACCATGGAGCCATGATCATAGTCCATTTATTAAGGTCAAAATATGGACTTGATCAAACTTTAACTATTGAGATTGATCTAGAGAATTTTGACCTAATCTAATTCAACTCTTGATTAGATTTAATCAATTTCTCTATTAAGTTCATATATATTTTCAACCCTAGGTCTAACCCATTAGAAGGATCTGATTCATGCTAACCCATTGCTCATCGATTTATATGGTATCTTAATGATCTTCAATTTTTAAATCTAGGTCACTTCAAACGTAATTTAAAATTAAGTGTATGTGAAACGTGTGTTTCAGTTTGTAAAGCTATTCTACCAGAATTTCAAATGAAGCATACTATATACTTCAACTCATAAAATAATTTTATAATAAGTTTAACAATTAAATATGTATAGGTATGATCTAAACTTCATACATATATCACATGCATCATGACAACTTTTAGATCAATACCGATTACATCTAATGTAACATGCTATTCAGATTCTCAAACAATTTTATATCTGAATTTATCTTATTGTAATAAATTATAAATACTTTAGATCTAATCTAAATATATTTATGATCAAAATAACTCATAAAAATTATTCATTTTTCTTCTTCATAAAATTAGATCACAATAACACCCCTACACGTTATCAGAGAACCCGTCGAATAGGTAAGAGAGGAAGATTAATCTCTTCGATCTTTTATGATCGGATGGTCTAGTAATTTCATCAATCTGAGTACTGAGTTACTAAAATTTAAATCTAATTTTATATGTAATCACATCAATATTCAATTTTGATAAATAATTTATATCATGAACATATCTTTGATCTTATCAATCATGTTCTTCATCTAATCTAATTAGATCTGATGCATCATACACATCGTATAAGATCCAAAATATATCTTATACTGATTATAAAATATCAATTTCAGATCTGATATCATATAAAAATTAATTAGATACAAATATGAATGCATAAAGATTAAATTTTGATTAAATCTATTTTGATATAGTACAAATTTTATTAGAATTCAAATCTAAAAATCTATCAAATAAATTTAATTTAGATCTAAAATAAGTTCAACTTTATAACCAAATAATAATATTAAATTTATTAAATTAATTTAAATAGATTTTAAATTAGATTATTATTCCAATAAACTTCAGTAATAACAAAATTTCGTTATAACAAACGTATAACAACCTTAATCAACCATTGGTTAGGTTCATATAATCCAATCAAAATTAGATTATAAATTTTATTTAAATGGATTTAAATTAGATTTAATATCTAACATAAAATTTTAATTATATACAATATGTAAATAATATAAAAAAATTAGTTATGCATTCGTGTATCAAAGTCTGACTCTGATACTAATTGAAGGGAAGAAAGTCTATTTCTCATGGATAACCAGGGTTGCGTCTAAAAATTTTCTACATATTGAACTAAATAAAGATCAAATTTTTATTTATATTATAGTAGAATAAGAATCAAATCTTTGAAATCTGGATTCAAACCTTCGTATAGGCCTGGATCTGCAGGCCCTCTACTTTGCACACATACCAAGCTCCGTAAGAAAGAGGGATGAAGCTTCGGATTGAAGTACCTTCGCAAGGCCACCAAAGAAGTAAAAGAGGTGCTGGTGTGATGCCTTACACTAACAAGGAGGATGCCTACAATGGATCCCATGGTAAGAGGAGGAGGGGCGGCAAGAAGGAAGACTCCAAGAGGGGACACCCATAAGTGTTTGACGCCCACAAGTCTCATGCCTCTCTCTCTCTTTCTCTCTTCTTCGCTATCTGACTGCTATGGATTATAGGTAAAGACCCTTCCTATTTATAGATGATTCTCCATGACTCAATAAGAATAGGACTTCTAATTCAAACAAGTTTTGGATCAGTCCACAACTTATTAAAGTACTCCCACATAAGAAAGGATTGGCGCCTAGCTTGGTGCCTACTTGCACCCACACCCACACCCATATGGGATGGCCCACAACTAGCACCATACTAGGTGTTGGTCGGCCATGGAGGTGAGAGAGTCTCAGTGAAAATGGACTCCAAGGATCTTATCCAAAATTGGGACAATTCAAATTCAACTCGAAGCTGATTCGAAATAATTTCGAAAGGCTATCAATCCTAAACTGCATAGAATTTAGGACCCAATCTAACTTAAAATTTGAATCTAATTAAGTCTAATTAAATTAAATCTAATCTAAATTAATTAGTATTTAATCTAATCTCTCATAGGCTCCTTGGATCATAGATCAAAAACTCTCTGGGATTGAATCTGAACCTAATGTGTAGTGCTAGCTAGACATAGTCAACTCTTCAATCTCATTTGATCCATAACTTAATTCTCAATCAAGTTAGTCTATATATTCAATCAAGTCAAATATTTTCAAATTGGATATATAAATATAGACCAATACTTTTCTACATCGTCTAACTGGTGTGCGTGACTTCATAGGTTCGAACACCAAGCTGGTAGCAAAGAAACCACTTTCTGTACCTATCGAAGATACCATCTAGCAATAGTTCCTGACATCCAGATAGGTCAAATAATCATAAAAAAATACTTTAGGACCTATGCATATGGTTACCGCATAATTCATCCCTTTGACCTTGAATGCTCTAGGATGATAAAGGGTTAACTGTCAATCGAGAGTATTTCATCCATATTGTATTTCAACTTTTCAAATCTATCTCATGGATTATCCTAACCAAGGCTTTATTAAATTGAAATATGCTACATCAGCTCCTATAATATAGAGGGGTCAATCCCATCTTGATCCACACACAGACTTTGCAAGTACTTGATTGAACCCAGTAGCCTTCCGTTACTGCATTAGAAATCCAGATAGTCCAGTATCAAAGCACAGTGAGTTGCTTGCAAGTTACTATGGTAATCTCAGGTCTGAGAGATATTTATACCTATATGCTTCATGAGCAGCTCTTGATAACAGAATGCTCAGCAGGTGAGTCACCTGTTCAGTGATGATGTACCCCTATATCTCATCTGTATGCTTTATCAATATCATCATACTCTTTGATTAAGAGGATAATCAGCCCATATGGCATAAAACGACCTCCACTCGATAAACGTCATTATTCTGTAATGACGTATCATTTGATCATGAACATATTTCAGAATTATATGATAAATCCTCTGTTTATCAATTACTGACATGGTTCTAAGGACTTCATCACAACATAAGAGTTCTACAAGGAAGATACAACTTTGTGATGAATAATGCCAAAATAACTTTAGTTATCAATGAATGATTCATATATAAAAGAAACTCAATCGTTACACGATTAGTTTTAGGACACAATTTCTAATATTTTTGACATACCCTATTGACTTAGCATAAGCTAAATATATCATAAGCATCAATACATAGTAAGTCAACATCACATCAAGCCCTATAGCAAGTCTTGTATATAGCATAATAAACTCACTATAGTTTTCAATGTACTCTATTGGTTTAGCATGAAGAAAGGCATGGGCAGTGTTCTTAACACTTCGCCGTTATGACTTAATATAATTTAATGAGGGACTTTAGTTTCAAGCACATCCATAATATATATACATCACAGGCAGTATATATATTAAATTTCTAACTACTAGCATAGGAGAGCATATAAGAAATTGGATGGTTATGGACTTTTTAGTATAATCCGTCCGAGCCACTTGGATGGATTGTAAATCTTATTCTAGGTGCATCATTGACTGAATCATCTTATGATCAATCTTCATGTACCTCTGCTCTCAATCCACTTGGTTGTTCAGTCATCATCTCTATGAAGGTACAGATGAATGCTCTGTCTTCTTTCTTTATTTGTAGATGCAAAAAAATAATTTTTATCTATTTACAAATAAATTTATTATTCTTAATTTTACATCATCATGTAAAAGTCCTAATCAGTAGTTGGAAATATATATAGGAAGGAATAGAAAGATGTGGCTGAAAATACAAATACATTAGGGGCACTCAGCCCCTATTTAAAAATTTACAACCGTTGCAGATACATCCATATAGTCAGCCATCACAGATACATTCACAGATGCATCTATTATATGGGTGTTTTTAGTCCATAACCATCCATCTTGTAATTTATAACAATTATATAATGAAAGGAATATGCCCTACAAGCCAATCAAAATTTATATTTTGATGAATTTTTCTTGTAATCTTCCAGACTCCTGTAATTGACACTTTATAATAAAAGTATTATTTTCATCATATGCTGTATTTACTTTTATAATGATTATGATGAACTTCATAAATCAGAACAATAGCTTTAGGATTATGATGAGATCATACCTATGAGATCTAAAATCCTAAAAATTTTGATTTAGAATATTTCTAATCATAGGAGCATTGAGTAGGGGATCAATATTTCAGATAGACTGACACTTTCTATGTATGCTCGATGGAGAGGGTGGCTGATCTTATAAGCCACTTGTGTGAGATACTAATATAAGGATGTGGGTGTTCATTAGAGAATGAGTTTACTGAATTAATCCAATTTAAGAAATATCTTATGGAATCTACTTATCCGTCAAAAGATATTTCTTATAGTGAGAGTTGTGCATATAATCCTTTAACCTGAGACTACCATAAAATATTATATATATGAATCCATATTTGGTTCATACTCATTCATGACTTAGTCATATACAGGATGATCTGGATATGGTGGAATGTGTATAGAGATTGTGAGTAGGTCAACATGAAATTGATCACTCCTGATAAGAGAAGATTGCATACTACTTGCTCTGATCGATTGATGAGTCAGAAAGTCTTTGATCAAAGTAGGATAAAAATTAAAAAAATTTCTAATATTTTATTAATCAAATCATCATTAAAGATTAAAATAAATAT
>KE511705.1:2396-12538 GCA_000441515.1 Elaeis oleifera | reverse complement strand
TAAAACCCTAGATCTGGTTCCTTTAGCTCTTTCCTCAATTAAAATTTTTAATTGAAGTGTATATCAATCACCAATTTTAAGTGATAATTGAGTCATCAGTTGGCCTCTCAATCAGCACCTATTTTGCCTTGTCAGTGTACATGTGCAATTAGAAGTGCTAATAGCCTTTAGGTGATCTAAGTTGCTAAAAGTCTGTCCACTAATCTACTTCTTAACTCACTACAGTCATTAGCTAATACTTCTAACTCTTATTATTATTTTTAATTTTTTTGCTTAAGATTTTGTTTATTCAAGTTTATTAAAAAAAATTAGAAGAAATTTTTTTTATCTTCCAACTTAAATATCATTATTTCTAATAGAGGAAAGACAATGCAATGCAAGAAAAAGAAAGATGTCACCTGGTGAATATATTTATTGAAGATGATCTAGTACAATGTTGGCTTGAAAATTGAAGATTGATATCTCTATTTAGTCAATAGAAAGGATATTAGTTAAAAAAATTGGGTTACCTTCTAGAAGTGTTAAGTTTAATGTCTTCAGCCAGATAAAATATTTCAAGCAATTTAATCGTGATAAGTTGGCTCATAGAGAATCATGGCTTCGTCAATAGATTCTTTGGGTAGTTTCAAGAACGGTTTTAATCTTTGACCATTAACTTTAAACACAGCACCATTACTTGGATTTTCAATTTTTATAGCTCCATATGGGAAGATTTTTTTAACTAAGAATGGTCCTATCTATCTAGACCTAAGCTTTTCAGAAAAAAGGTGTAATCTAGAATTGTACAAGAAAATTTTTTGTCCAGAAGTAAAAGATTTTCTCATAATTGCTTGATCATGAAAAACTTTGGTTCGTTCCTTATACACCCTAGTATTCTCATAAGCTTCATTTTTAAGTTCTTCTAATTCATTAATTTGAAGCTTTCTATGAGTTTCGACTACGTCCAAATCCATATTAATTTTTAATGGCCCATATGGCTTTGTGCTCTAGCTCAATAAGCAAGTGACAAGGTTTTCTAAATACAATCCTATAAGGTGACATTGCAAGGTTGGTTTTGAAAGTGGTTCGGTATGCCTATAATGCATCATCTAATTTCAAGGATCAATTTTTTCTATTGGCATTAATAATTTTCTTCAGGACTTGTTTGATCTGTCTGTTGGACACTTCTACTTGTCCACTAGTCTGAGGGTGATAAGGTGTGGTCAACTTGTGGGTGACATTATATTTTTTCATTAATGTGGTAAAAGTTGGTTGCAAAAGTGTGTTCTCCGATCACTAATGATTGGTTTAGGAGTACCGAAATGAGAGAGAATATTTTCTTTTAGAAATTTTATGATCACTTTGCTATCAGTAGATCTACAGAAAATAGTTTCTACCCACTTTGAAACATAGTCGATAGCACCAAAATGTATTCATTTCCAAATGAGTTTGAAAATGGACCCATGAAATTAATCCCCAATACATCAAAAATTTCAACCACCAAGATTGGTCGAGAGGCATCATGTTTCTCTTGGTGATTCACCCCATTTGTTGGCATCGAGCACAACTTCTATAGTACTCGTATGCATCCTTAAATAAATTAGGCCAATAAAATTCACATTGGAGGACTTTGGCAGCTATTTTCTTGGATGCAAAGTGACCACCACATGCTTAGTCATGACAGAAAGATAAAATACTTCTAACCTCATTGTCTGAGACACACCTTCTAATAATTTGATTAGGACACTGCTTAAAGAAGTATGGTTCATCCCAAATGAAATACTTTACTTGGACAAAGAATTTGTGTCTGTCTTGAGTGGTCCAGTGAGAAGAAATTTTATCAATGGCTAAATAGTTGACAATATCGGCATACCATGGTTTAGTGGATATGGACATGAGCTGCTCATCGGAAAAAAGTTCATTGATGGGTGGTTCACTAGATGGTGTGATTATGATTTAGGATAAGCGATCCGCTACTACATTCTCTGTTCTTTTTTTGTCTCTGATTTCTAGGTCAAATTATTGAAGGAGTAAAATCTATCGTATCAACCACACCTTGGCATCTTTCTTTGCTAAGAGATGTCTAATGGCTGAGTGGTCAGTATAGACAATGGTGTGTGACCCAGCGAAATAGGATCTAAATTTTTTAGGATAAAGACAACAGGAAGGAACTCCTTTCAGTGATAGTATAATTAAGCTGCACATCATTTAAGATTTTGCTTGCATAGTAAATAACTCTAGGCAACTTATTAATTTTTGACCTAAAATTGTGCCCACAGCATGATCGGACGTATCACACATCAGTTTAAAAGGTTCAGACCAAACATGAGGGTGAATGATGGGAGCTGAAATGAGTGTCTTTTAAAAATTCAAAAGACTCTAGACATTCAGGAGTGAATTCAAACTTTATTTCTTTTGCTAAGAGATTTGTTAATAGGTGAGCCACTTTGCTGAAATTGACAATGAATCTTCTACAGAATTCAATAGGTTCTAAAAATGAACGAATTTCTTTGATAGACTTAGGTGGTGGAAGACTTGCAATCAGATCTACTTTGGCTTTATCCACTTCAATTCTTTTTTTGAAACTACATGGCCAAGAACTATCCCTTCTCTAACCATGAATTGACATTTTTTCAGTTAAGAACTAGTGCTTCTCCTTATATCTTTCTAAGACTAATCTTAGATGATCTAAGCATTCTGAAAAAGTAAGGTCAAAGATAGAAAAGTCATCCATGAAAATTTCAGAAATCGTTCAATCATATCCGAAAAAATTCTAACATGCATCTCTGGAAGGTTGCCGGTGCATTACATAATCCAAAGGGCATATGCCTATAAGCGAAAGTTCCAAATGGACAAATGAATGTAGTCTTTTCTGACTCTCAAGAGCTATGGAGATCTGATTATAGTCAGAGTATCCAACAAGAAAATAGTAAAACTCTTGTTCGGCTAATTTTTCTAATATTTGATCAATAAATGGCAGTAAAAAGTGATTCTTTTTGTTGCAGCATTCAGTTTTCTATAGTCTATACAGACCCTCCATTCCGTTTGGATCCTAGTTGGGATAAGTCCGTTCGCTTCATTTTGGACCACTATTACCCCAGACTTTTTGAGTACCACTTGTACAGGGCTTACCCACGAGCTATCAGAGATGGGGTAAATAATTCCATTATCAAGTAGCTTTAGGATTCCTTTTTGACTACATCCTTCATAGCTGGGTTAAGTCTTCTCTGAGCATCTCTAATTGGTTTGACCTCTTCCTCTAGGTGTATCCTGTGTTGAACTATGGAAGGGCTTATTCCCTTAATATCAGCCATGGTCCAGCCTATCGCTTTATGATTCTCTCTCATAATTGCTAACAACTCTTCCTCTTGTCTAGGATTTAGGTCAAATGCGATAATTACAGGAAGATTTTCTCTGGACCTAAATATGCATACTTAAGGTGCTCGGGGAGGGGTTTCAATTTTAATTTGGGTGCCTCCTCTATTAATGGCTTGGGTGATGGTTTAACTATTTCTTTGATTAGTTTAATGGGAGGCTCTTGTCTGTGGCTATTCCTATTGTCTATAAAAATTTTATTGATTTTCTCAGATTCATTGATTGGCCAGAAACTAGACTCGAAATCGACTTTCTCATCGCTAATGTCAATGGGTTCATAAATTTCCTTTTGAATTACATTTACATCAGTATGCTGGTGGATTTTAATTCTATATTGAATATATTCAGCTCAATAGTCATGTTCCCAAAAGATAGCTTCATAAGTCTATTCTGACAGTTAATTTCAACATTTACAGTAGCTAAGAATGATCTTCCTAAAATAACTAGGATATAACCCTTAGGGTTCGTAACTTGTTCGGTCTCTAAGATGATGAAATCAACAAGAAAGATAAAATTATCAATCTTGATTAAAACATCCTCTAACATTTTTTTAAGGATCTTAAGAGATCTATCAGCTAATTATAACGTGATCTTTGTTGGTAGAAGTTCTCCTAATCCTAGTTGTTTATAAACTAAAATAGAAGAATATTTATACTAGCTCCTAAATCTAGTAAGGCCTTCTCAATATGAGTCTCTCCAATATCATATGAAATTCTCAGAGATCCTGGATCCTTATATTTTATGGATACATGACTAGATAAGTAAGAGCTCACACTTGTTGCTAAAAATACTCTCTTGGGTATATTGGTGGTTCTTTTCTTGGTACAAAGGTCTTTTAAAAATTTAGCATAGGTCGAAACTTATTTAATCATATCTAGAAGAGAGATATTCACCTGGACTTTCTTAAACATCTCTAAAATTTTATCCAAATATTTTGATTTTTTATTGGATCTTAGTCGATTTGGAAAAGGATCTCTAAGAATTATGGATTTTGGGCTTGGTATACTATCAGTTTTAGGAGCTTGAGTTTGTAAGGTAGGTTGTTCATAAGGTGACTCAGCAAATGAGTTCTCTCTGTCATTAGATATACCTATCTTATTGTCCACTTATTTTTTAGGTCTTAAGGTGTGAATAGCATTCACATGATTGACTTGGTTCCTTGTTGGGTCATGGATCATTTGGTTTCTCAGATTAGGCTCAGGTTGGTTAGGTAGCTTGCCTCGTTCTCGCTCACTCATAGTAGAGGCTAGCTGACCTACTTGCATTTCCAAATGGACAATGGCTTGGGTGTTAGTGTTTATGAGTTGACCCATGGTTTGCATGAAGTTGCTCAGTGTGACATTAGTGTCAGCACTGGATTTAGTCAGGATTTCTAGGCTTTTCTCTAGAGAACTAAGTTTCTTCTCATTATTATTGAACCCTAGTGGATTGTTCATCATAGGGTTAGGCCTTGGATTTTGCTGGTTGAAGCTAGGACCACCTATATTTTGATTTTGTGATCATGAAAAGTTTGGATGATTTCTCCATCCTAGATTATATGTGGGTGCATAGGGATTATTCACTGGTCTCTAATATGTGGCATTTACTTGAGCACATCTATTCTCTATTGGGTTCATCAGGAAGGGGCATTCTTCAAGGACATGGTCGATTGCACTACATGCATTGCACATGGATGCAGAAACTTGGTTCATATTGGCTGGTCTCTGTAACTCTAAGGCTTCTAACCTATGTGCTAAAGTTGTAATTTTAGCCTCTATAGCTAGGAAAGTTTGAATTTGGTGTATTCCTCCTCTTGAAGGTGTTGGTCTCTCAGGTTCTCTAGTTGTTTCTTATTGTAAATTCTTCTTAGCTAGGTCTTCTAGAAATTGCTAGGCTTTAGTGGGTTCCTTGTATATGAATTGACCCTGGCACATAGACTTTAGCATGGTTCTAAAATTTGAATCTAGCCCTTCATAAATTATCTGATATAGCCTCTAGATGTCTATTCCATGGTGTGGGCATTGGGTCAAGAGATTCTTAAAGTGGTCGAAGTATTTTCAGAATGATTTCCCAGCTAGTTGGTAAAATTGGTTTATCTAATTTCTAATCCTAGCTATTTTGTGATGGAGAAAGAACTTTTTTAGGAACACTCTTATAAAGCCCTCTCAGGTTGTGATAGATTGGTTTGGAAGACTATAAAGTCACTTTTTAGCATTGTCCTTAAGGATAAAATTGATCAGTCTTAGCTTAACCTCATCCTTTGACAGTTGTTACAGCCTCATGGTGGAACAAACCTCTTCAAACTCTCTAATTAATATGTATGCATCCTCTATTCCTATGAATTTTGGAAGCATGTTGATAATTTGAGGTTTAATTTCAAAGTTATTTGCAGTGGGTTGGGGCAACCTGATATAAGAAGGTTGGACGGAACCGACTAGATAACATAAATTTTTAAAGATTTTGGATTGATTGGGTTCTCCCATTATAGAAGTTTTGGGTTTGAATAGGAATTCAATTAATTCTTACTAGTCGACCCGACATCCTTCTCTATGAAGGAAGTGAAGAAAGTACTTTTTTTTTATTTTTTCAATCAAGTTTTCAATCAAAAGAAGAGAAAAGAAAAGTAGAGGAGTCCTGATTAAGGTTTTCTAATTCTAGACAGCTCCTAACTGCCAAGGTCATCTTCGAGCACTCCAAGTTTGAAATTGGCTAACCGAATCAGCCAGATAAGTGTAAGATTGATGGGAGGTTCTCCGTACTTTCACAACAGACCTAATTAGATAACCATCTTTCTTCAGAACGTAGTTTCTGAACTACTTTTCTAGACACCGACAGGCTAACCAACTTGAACCCGATCCAACTTTTGGGTTTCTTGTCCTAATGAGCTCGGATGTCCCTAGGACTGGCATCTAATCAATTTTATTTAAGGATTAGGTTATGTAGATGTAAGAAAATTATTTGTGAGCTAAGAAAGGGTGATCAAATCTTCACCTTATCTGATTAATGGGTAATGCCCTTAAGATATATTATGAAAATATAATGCAAAGAAAGCAAGGTGACCAAACAAAGTGGAAGGTTTTAAAGTTAGGTGCTTCTTTATATTAGTTAAATCTTATGCGATTAGTGTTTTCTTTCTTTTATGTTAATCTAATTATAGAAACTAAAGTAAATATTGAGTTTTGGATTAGTGAGTTATGAAAGAAATAAAAAGATTCAACTAATAGAATTTAAATCAGCTAATAAGAAAAGAAAACTTATGCAGTCTAAATATAATGACAGAAATCTAATCTATATTAAAGGTAGAAAATTAACTAAGCAAATAAAGTAGAAATTAAAGGAGAATTCTAAAATTAAAAGTAATATTTTTTTTGATGTAAATCATAATTTATCCTAGGACAACCATACAACATAACTTCCTGTTATGTCAGGGCAACCCTATGTTAGGGTGGATTTTGATTTGACTAAAATAACTAAAACAAGACAGAAAAGAATTACTAAAACTAAAACTAAAAGTATGAAGAACAAAAATTTGAAACACAATTTAAACACGCCAAATTTTCTGGCAATGGTGCCAAAAACTTGATGTGTCTTAAATTTACCGCAAACGTACGGTGTGCAATGTAGCATGTCCGATGAGTATGGGTCGATCCCATAATGAATTGAGTTTTAAACTGTATTCAAGTACTTGCTCAGATGAGCTTTAAAGGAAAGAGGAGAGATTGATTGTTGAATTATGAATGATCAAAATAGTAAACTAATCAATTATAAATGTAAATTATCTCAAAGATCTAGAATTTTTGAATCCACTAGACCAATGAATTAGAGAGTCTTCGTATGGTTTCTCTTATAATATCTCTTGATTAAAGTGTAAAACATGAACAAGCATGGACCATGAAGAGATTTAACTCAACTATGATCCATCAAGCATTTTGTTTTCATCCTAATTAAGAGACTCTTCCTTTCTTCACTTCTCTTATGTTGTCCAAGTATAGGCTATGAAGAGATTCTAATCCAACTATAACCCATCAAGGTTTTCATAAGAAAAGAGAAGAAATGGTTTAGAAAATTGTGAACCTTCTACTAATCATCCACTTTTGCATCGAATCAAGTATGGACTATGAAGGGATTCTGACCCAACGATAGCCCATCAAGTCTCTTGACAAGCGAGATGAAGGGAGAAGGACTTTAAAAATTAAAAGTTTAAAAAGAGAGATTCAATGGAGAAGGCTTCTATTCATGATCTAGCTTCATCACAAAATCTAGAGGGATTGCTTAGCTAGACCTAGTTGATTTGAAGCTCGAAGAAAAATTAAAATAAAATCTAATTCTATTTGCTAAAATTTAACTTACAAAATTAAAATTACAGAATTAAAAGATGCAAAAATTTAAACTATCCTATTACAGAATTAAATTATAAAATTAATAAAAAAAATAATTAATTTATTGCTGAATAAAAATTTTGATTACAAAATTTTAACTCCTAAGCCATAAACGAGGCTGGAAGTTGAAACAGAAAATAAAATTTCTTACAGAACCTAGCTTTTCTCTCTTGGCTTGTGACCAACCTCCCTCTGGCTGACTCTCCTTTCGTGTGTTAGAAGGGTGGAAGAAAGTGAGAACGAGATGGCTAAAAATTTAAAAATGGGTATGCCTGCCTGTCACACAGACCTCCTACAAGAATTATAGAATGGAGAGAGATATTCTCAATAGAGAGGTATAGGGCTTTATTTATAGGTGTAGGTAAGGAAAAAGTTTTTATTTTTTTTCAGATGTGAGACTAAAATAAAACTTTTTTTATTATTATATTATTTATTCCGTCTCGCATCCCTGTTGTATATCCGCCTCCGCTCCATATTTTTTTTTGCCAGACCGCTCGTTCCTCCTTATGAAGCTAGGGGTCCCATGCGTTATTCACACCACACGCTTATGCATACCACACAAGCCCAGAATCCCAGAGCTCTACAAAATTCCTCTTTGAATGTTTTAAAGCAATGTGGGCCTTCCATTGAAATGCCCATGCCTCACGTGAAGACCATCCATTGAAGCCCCCATCTGCGTTCCCTGTTTTGCATCAAAAGAATTCTGGGTCTCTCATATGCCAAGTCTCTCACACAGAAACCACGTGGGCTCCCATAATTGAATGTCCAGCCATCTCCTCTTTTTCACGTGGCCCATTAAATTCCCGAGCTTCTCATAGACCAAATGGTCCATGATGGACCACCAACTTGTGGATTGAATCAGATTGATTTTCGATTTTGAATTTAAATCCATTTTAACTTCACTTTTTGTTCCGTTTGATCTCTTTAAGCCTGTAGATCGGGCTCTTCATGTTGGTGCACCTCTTTTCTATAAAATATATGAAGAAGTATCAATTTTTAAAGAATAAAATAATTTAATCCATAAATTAATACTTCTATGGACAAATTTATACACCTATCACACCTCATTCATGATTTGCTCATTAAATGAGTTCATATAAAGAATAATATAATGGACCAGTTCACTAAGCCTTTACACAGTAGAAGTGTGTTCACCACCTTACTTACATGGGTATCAGGTATAGAGATGATTGGCTTTAGTACAAGTAGGAGATTGAAATAATAGTGCCTACAAGCCAATCGTATGGGTGATGCGATAGCGACTTTCTTGTGTAATCTTCCTGCTCATTTGCATAATATTGATTATTTTATTCATGAGATATTATGTTTTATCATTTGCTGCATTATATTTTTATGATTATGATAAACCTGATAGATTAGGGTAATGATTTAGGATCATGATGAGATAATGCCAGTGAGACCTAAAATTTTAACCCCAATCTAAAATATTCTCAGTTGTTGGATCATCGAGTCAGATATCGATGATGCCGGTAAGACTGGTACATCCTATATATGCTCGATGAAAAGGATGATTAATCTCACAATCACTTATGTGGTGACACTAATACAAAGATGTAGGTGCTCATTAGAGAATGAGTTCACTGACCTGATCCACAGAAAGAACATCTGATGGAGCCTTACAGCATGTCGATAGATGATTCTCCAGTGAGAGTGGTGAAAGTGATCCTTTGACCTGAGATCACTATGATACCTTATGTATATGGATCCTTACTTTAGTTTATTTTCTAGCATGCCACTTTGAGATATGTGTGGGATATTTTGAATTTGATGAAGTGTGTATGGAGGTTGTGAGTGGTTAATATGAAATCGATCACTCATTGTAGGAGGAGAGAACATCCTATGTGATCTTATAGGATGATGGCTCTAAGAGTCTCTGGCTAGAGTAGGGATGAATAGTAGAAAAGATTTCTACTGATTCATCAATCGAATCATCATCATCAGATCAAGATACATATAGATAGGTATTTGGACTTGACATGATTCCATGTCCGTAGCCTGTCTGGGATGTTGTGTGATCGAAGGATTGAATTACATGGTAACTCACCATGGAAGGATAATTTTGATATTTCTATCAAATTTTATATCTTATGGGTAGTCATGACATATTGCTAGATGTCAATCTTGACTTATGAACTTATAAGAATTAAAAGAGTTTAATTTAAAATTAATTAAAAAGTGTTCTGATTAATTGATGCCTTTGCGCTGACCTAATTGGATTAGGTCATGAGTTTGAGTATACTGCTGGCAAGATATAGAACTCAATTGATCACACACAATAGAGATTTGATCTTGGTCTAATCTATTTAGATTTATTATAAATTCTATGGTTTAATTAAATTGCTAGCACATGAATTAACTCAAGTTTCTAATTGAGTTCAGTGCAAAGGTGTTTGTGCCAACCCTGTAGGG
>KE511697.1:10787-21107 GCA_000441515.1 Elaeis oleifera | reverse complement strand
TTCCATGACTTCCTCCATGATTTCCTCCACTGATTTATGACTTCTAGCAAAGTTTCATCATCTTTTTCATAACATCCTAGACTATTTTATGACTTCCTTCAATGTTTCATGATATTCTTCAATATTTTATGACTTCTGACATTACTTCTTGTGTGCTGCCATATTTTATATCATGACATCCTGCCATATTTTATGACTTTCAGCATTTTTTCACGACTTCCATCACTGTGTTATGACCTTTAGTAATTGTTTATGACTTTCAGTATTGTTGTATGACTACCTTACTATTTTATGAATGTGAAATTGCAGCAATGTTGTTTTATCAATGGTCGTAGAGGAAGCATTACAAGATCTCACCTCTATGATTTGTTGTTCAAAAAATGATCATTGATGATGTAAGTAATTCAAATCTTCATGTTGTTTGTAATCCCTTCAATGATTTTGCCATCTTTTTACTGACCAAAAATTTTCTCAGATCATGGATACAGGGCAGGATTTCATAGTAAAGAAATAGAAGGAAGACCAAAGTTGTATCACAAATGCATTGTTGCTCCTGTTATGAAAGCCGACATGTGCATAACATCCAAATCAAATATTCACGAGCTTGCGGGCTCGGTGGATGAATAATTCTCGATACAGTTAGTGATGAAGAAAAGGCCGATTTTAGATTCTTTTCAGCATCATCAACACCGAGAATGTGCACTGCACTTGTTGGTTCTTGATATGCAGCGGAAGGATTTCATCCATCTGGATCCTCTAAAGAAGAATCTCGTACACAAAGCCAGTGCCAGAAAGTGTCAACAGATTCTTGGTGCCATAATGCACATTTACTGTGACAATACGGAAGTCACAAATGGAAAAATTTCAGATGATGATGCCTGCCCATCCTAGCTTACCAGATCCCTAGATTGTGGTCTGTATTGTCTCAAAAATATAGATTATCTCACTCAGAAGGACATGCCAGGATAATAAAATTTCATGCAAGAAGATATTTTCGGTATCGTGGGAGCTAGGAGCCTCAATATTAAGGGATGGGCTCACCCAGAAACTTCAAAAATTAGTTCATGATATTCCAAAATTGTAATTATTTTTATTTTATGACATATACATTCATATTCCAAAATTGTAATTCCTCAAAACTCTTATAATATAGCTAATCAAATATTCATAATTTATTGGTATTAACTAGCTGCATCAGTGTATTCTTGTATGTGTTCTTATAATTGAGTTCAGTGTGCAATGTTTAATTACCAACTGTCAGTTGGTATTTAGTGCAGGATATTATAAATAATACAGAAAGTCATAAAATAGGCACGATATCATAACACGCTACCTAAAGTCATTAGTGCAGAAAGTCATAAAATATTATCAGAAGTCATAAAATAACTTTCAGATGTCATGAAACATTCTAGGTAGTCATAAAGATCTTATTATGGTGTTTGAATGGTTTACATTGGTCAAATAGCCTTGTTTGGTGCTCATCCCATCAATCAAGAAGTCATGAAGCAGTACAAAAATGTCATAAAACAATCCACGATATCATAAAATAGTAGAGAATATCACTAAAGATTGTCAGAAGTCATAAAATAGTGTAGAAAATCATGAAGTGCTGCTGGAAGTGAAGAAAATAGTGAAAAAAATCATAAAGCATTACTGAAAGTTATAAAACAGTGCTAGAAGTCATGTGACAATACCGAAAGATGTAAAATAGTGCAAAAAGTCATGAAACAATATAGGATATCATAAAATAGTGCAGGATATCGTGAAAAAATGGAGAAATTTATAAAATAGAGCAAGAAGTTATAAGACTGTACTGGCAAGTTATAAAACAGTGCATGATTTTATGAAACATCATCGGAAGTCATTAAATAGTATCGAAAGTTATAAAATAGTGTAGGATGTCATGAAATACTGGAGGTTGTTACAAAATAATGTAAGAAGTCATGAAATGATGAAAAAATCATGATATGGTACAGCAAATCATGAATTGTAAGTTGAATAAGAAGATCTACATCCAAAAATAATTTAATTCTACTCGTTCTTTTGTGTTAGTTGGCTACACATATAAGCATCGAACTCATCCAAGTATGGATCAGAAGATGGTGGGTGGGAAGCACCAAATTGCTGGACTACTTTCGTTACTACAGGGGGAGTAGTGCTTTGTACTTCAGCAGGTCTTTTACCTTGTCCTTCAGTAGATGGATCAGCAGATTTCTGCTTCACGCCTCTCTTATTTTTTTGACTTCTTCTCGACTCCACTTTTTACTCTCTTCTATCTTGATCACCCCTTTGTGGCGATATTCTCAGGATCTCTAATATGATGATCTGTAGTTCCCTACACCGACCAATTAGCATCTATTACCCTTTGAATAATATATTTAAATCAGCCATCATCAAGTTAAATGCATCTTCGAACGTCGATGCAATCTCCACAAGCTTCATCAATCGATGACTTATGACAGCATATCTATAAGAATACAATCAATTTGATATGGATAGTACATCGTAATTGAAAGATAGGACAACTTACCTAGACTTTTTGGTGCTCTTATCATAGAATTGAGTATCACAATCGAAATCATCAAATCGGTATTTCATATCTTTGCACCATCTCCTTAGGAAGTACTTATCCAGATGTGGAATACTTTTCTTTGATGTAGGACCAATAAGACATGTCTGCATAAATATCCCCTAAACTGAAATGATCGGCACTCGCAGTTGACTTGATCCAACTCGCTATCGCATGAAATAATATAGTTTTGACAATCTGCTTCTCATTTTCATTAATTTCAATTCTCTCAAACGACTTAATAATGGAGTATATAGCGTAGTTGTCATCTTCTTCAATTAATTTATCATTCGATGCAGCCATCTCAAGGACCTCATCTAGAACTTTTTAAAAATACATCTGGTGTATAAGACTACAGCTTGTCTCTCAAAGGGGGAGGATATCTTCAGGAAAGCATTAGTTTGTAGAGGCTTATTGTCCTACTCCTTTTTCGCTTCATATCTTCTCTCTATTGCATCCTCATACTTATCGATATATTCTTTTAGAGTAGTTTTTAAGTTCACATACCCATCAAAGAAGTGATTAATGCTCTCACTCCTCTGAGAGGTCTACATTCCTGTAAAAGATATCAAAACGAGTGAACAGAGTATAGGATAGTTAGATGCAATCGTAGAGACTAAAATAGAAGATATTAATTTTTTAAAGATTAAAATCTATAATTAGGAATATGACATACCTACAAAGAATGTATCCTTAAGGTATACTGGAGACCACTTATCCCGACATTCGTAAAGATCATGCAACCAGACTACAGCCTTCCATTCTTCATATTTATCCATGAGTCGTGTCCATTTTTCTTCAAAAACCTACGTCCTCATGGTGTCATATACGGCCTCATCGAACTCAACCATAAATTTGGGATGAGCTGTGCATATGTGATCTATTTTCTCAGAGATCTTTTTCAAAATATGCCAAAGACAAAACCTATGATGTGCATTCAGGAAAACATCCCTAACCGCAGCCTCGATCGTCTTATCTTGATCCTGATAATGGCATTGGGTCCTCGACCTCCATTTGCATCCAACCATGACTTAAATACCCATTTGAAAGTCTCAATCATCTCATCTGACAGCAACGCACATCCAAGCAGGATGGACTGTCCATGGTGGTTAACTCCAACAAATGGATAGAATGGCATTTGGTATGTGTTTGTAAGATACGTGGAGTCAAATGTCAGTACATCCCTAGAGCAATTACAAGCCATTCTTGACCTTGGATGGATCCAGAACATAGTCTTACATTGTCCACTGGCATTCAACTCCACTGTATAAAAAAAATTATATTTTAGCTGGCATTTCTGTGAAATGCACTATCATTAACTATGCATCTCCCTCCTTCAGCTGACTTTGATGTTTCCGACAAATTAAATTATGTGCATCCTTCTCTGTAAATTTCAATTGTCTTCTACCACCTTCTTTCTTGCAATAGCAAAGTATATCTGAGTTATAGGTATATTCATGGCATGCATATTGCAAATCTCAGCCTTTTCAGGTGTGCTGATCTTCTTGTGGGACCTTAGATAAGCGACGGTAGATATGGAGAGCATATGATTGTGCTCTAGAACAACAACATCCAATCTTCACTTACCAGTCATAGAACTAAGTTTGGCCTTTATGGAGGCCTTGCAGTCAATTTTGCCAGTGTCCCTAGGATTCATAGAATTGAAATTTTTTCTAAATTTCCTTCCCTCCAGCATGCTAGATGCTTGAAACATAATTCTTTTTCTCGTTTGGCCTACTACATATAGTTGTGATTCAAAATCGAGTCTTCTCGTATAACCATTATAGAAATTGTATACTTCGGCTATTGAATCAAACTCCATTCCAACGTAGGGGTCAACATCATCCAAATTTGTATGCGGTATATTAGAGAAGGTAGATTATCGAGACAACCACCTCCAATAGTATCAGCGACTTTATCATTTGCATCAGGCTCTGAAGAAGATATACACAAAGGGAGTTGTCAGACAACGTAAAGAATGTATGTCAAAAATAGTAGAGAAAGTCATAAAATACTGTAGGAAGATATCAAACATTGCTGGATGTCATAAAACAGTGCAGTAAGTCATAAAACAGTATAGAAAGTGATAAAACAGTATAGAAATTCATAAGTATTAGATGAAGTTATAAACAGTGTAGGATATCATAAAACAATAGAGAAAGTCATAAAATAGGATAGGAAGTCCTGAAACAATGTCGGAAGTCATAAAATAATGCAGAGAGATATTGCCGGATGTCATGAAAGAGCGAAGAAAGTCATAAAACAGAATAAAAAATCATGAAAGAATGCCGAAAATCATGAAACAACGTCAGAAGATATAAAATATTGATGGAGTTCATGAAAAGGTGAATCAAATAGGAAACAGTGCTTGAAGTCATAAATTAGTGCAGAAAGTCATAAAAGAATGGCGTCATATGTCATGAAACAATATCGAAATTGATAAAATAATAAAAAAATTGATAAAATAGTGCTGAAAGCTATGAAATAGTATCGAAAATCATGAAACATTGGCGAAAGTTATAAAACAGTGGCGAATATCAAAAAATAGCAGAGAAAGTCATAAAATTAATATAGAAAGACATCAAACGTTGCTGAAGTCATAAAACAGTATGAAAAATCGTAACATGAAATGGGAAGTGACAAAATAGTGTAGAAAGTCATAAATATTAGAGGAAGTCATAAAATAGTGGAGGAAGTTATAAAACAGTGCACGATGTCAGAAAACTGTAGAAAAATCGATACATCGGTGCCAAAAGTCATAAAATAGTATAGAGTCTCATGAAATAATGTCAAATATCATTAAACAGTGAAGAAAGTCATAAAATAAAATAGAAAGTCATGAAACAATATCGAATATCATAAAACAATGCAGAGAGTCATGAAACAATGCTGGATGTGATAAAACAAAAAGAAAGTGATGAAACAGAATAGAAAGTCATGAAATAATATTAAAAATCGTGAATGAATGCAGAAAATCATAAAATAGTACAGAATGTCATAAAACAATGACAAAATTCATAAAGGACTACTGAAAGTCAGAAAATAATGAAGTCTTGAAACAGTGCCGAAAATCATAAAACAACGTCGATAGTCATGAAACATTGGCAGAATATTTTATGACTATAGTAAGTCATAATCCGCACCCAAAATGTCATGAAGTGAAAGGAGTATGGGATGTTATTTTCTACAAAAAAGGTACTTGTATGGTCTCTAGGATATCATAAAAAGATCACGAAAAGTCATAATCAGTTCAGAAGATGCCACAATCGATTGTACGACCATCTTTAGCTCTAGAATGTCATACTCGATTTGCGGGATATCATAATCGGGAGGCGTGATAGCATATTTATCTGAAAAGATGCCATTAAAAATTATTTTGAAACTAGGATCGAAGGTCAAAACCGAAGGTAGAACTCAATATAGAACCTAACCAAGGCAATGACTTCATCTAACTACCGACGGAGATGCTGTGATAAATAAACTACTTTAAAAAAAAGAGAGCGGTAATGATGTTTTACTTTCTGATTGGCCCAATATGCTACCGTTGAGCAGTTTTGAGAAAAAGATGCTATCCAAAACTTTCTATCATGTGAAACAGTCGGAGAAGGATCGATTTGAGATGCCACGAAGTTTAGGGAGGAAGGAGAGTGACTCTGAGGATGGAGAGAGAGTGGCAGCATTTGAAATGACAAAATGAGAGAACATAAAAAGCCAAAAACATTGCTCCTAGTGAAGGAAAAGGGCATTTTCGTCCGACAAAATTTGAAAAAATGGACTGTGACAGGCATTTAATGAATGTCACGATCGGAGAGACAGGCGTCTTTATTTCTTAGTGCAGAATGAGATTTCGTCCCATCTTCCATATAGATACCATGCGGTCTAATCGCAACATCCGGTGCACTACACGTCCGATTTATTACATCGGGGCGGCATATAAAGAATTACTCCTCTCGCAAAGTCACCGCTACTTAACCTGTTTCTAGTAACTTCACAAGGGTTGTGACATCGGTCCATGTATCTCTACTGTTAATTTTAATATAGTATAATCATCAAGTAACAGACCTAATAGCTAGTTGTTAGCCCATAAAGGCCAGAATAAGCACTTGAGAGGTTACTAATAATGCCCTCTTAACAGCTAGTCTAGCCATAAAGGCCTCTGTCATGATTAGCTAAATAAATCCTTTGACTAAGTATAATTCAAATATCAAAATAATTTTAGAATAACCAAACTGATTACCAGCAAAAAGATAGGTTCCACAGGCCTACTGTCAGCCTAGCCTGGCCTAGCTCGTCTCACAATGCATCGTGAAGGTGCACCACATGGCTAACCAAGATAAGTATGCACAGTTTAGTGGTTAACAGGCCCGAAAGCCCACGTATCTAACTAGACTCCACTAGCTGGAGAAGTACTAAATGCCACTATATTTGCATTACTTTTTCAATATGGGATTGGAATTTATCAAACTAGTTATTGGATGAATGCTTTGTAAAACTTTTGCAACTAAGAAAATAGTAAATATTAAAGAATTTAATATCATATTAACATTTCTTCACAAAAGTTGAAATATTAAAGCTATAAAACTAGTAAATATCATCTTACCAAGGCACTGAACAAATAGATAAGATATTATTTGGATTCAAATATCACTTAGCATTGATTGTATGGACCTGAAGGAGCTATGATGGATAATGCTTTGAATTAGATCTTTTGAACTTAGATTTCAATAAGTCATACATTCAATATGGATCATTTAGTTTGTTAAGACAATCACTTATGGCCTTATACTAATATCTTGAGTTTCATGAATTGATAGATTTAGCCTAAACTTATAATTAGGATCCTCACAGCCACTCCCATATAGGTGAGTTCTCAAAAAGTACCTATGTTGGCACTCTTTTTTCATCATATTTTAAGCAAGCTAAGGAACCCAAGATCCATGGAGAGCTCTATCGATCGAGGTAGGAGGCAACTTATCAAGCTTGTATTGAGCAAGGTTTGGATATGTGCATGGGTATGCCATTGGCATTAAACTAGTTGGGAATGTGTGGGTCTAATGGAGAATAGAGAATAATATGGATTCGGATATCTTGACCTTGAAGAACTTTCATCCTCGTCATACCAACATTCATACGAGATGGAAATATATAGGTATGTAGTGTTGGGATGCAGTAGAAAAGATGTAGCACTAAGCTATGATAATAGGAATAATGTTGAGCTATAGTAATGGTATAGCACTAGGTTATATAGAAAGATAAGTTATATTTACTCCTAGGATAAAGAATTAAGATAAAGATAAAGATAAACTAATCAAATTGATTGTTGAAGGGTCTAATAAGAAGTATAATTCCACTTATTTGTACTAATGCATAATAACTAACCTTAAACATTATAATTATCAAATCTAACAGTTACTTCCCACGTCTGGACTCCATCCTTTGTGATTTTAGTAACTGTTTTTTTTAGATAACAAAGGATTGACCACCCAATTTATTGATGAGAGAATATGTACAATATTTATAAGAGGGGATGGTAGTGGGTCAGCTTCTAACCATCAAAGGCCAGTCACTTTCCCATCAAGTGCTAAGGGGTTATAGTGGATTAACTAAGAAACTCTTTAGTTCTACTTTTCTTGAATGAGAAAACTTGAGATAACTTCTTAACCATCTTATGATGGTTGTTTCTTCACATATCATTGATCTGTTGTTCTATGTTGTTGTTGTGGAGGTGCACTTTCCAAACCTGGGTTGCAAATATTAAAATTCCTTGCTTTCCTTATTGGAAGAATGAAGCATTTCTGAAATAGCTTTGTTGTTTCGTGATTCTAGTAATTGTTGCTATTATGCATATACATTAGCATGATCACTCTACAACCACCAAACTAATAATCATACCTTATCAACCTTTCACATGGCATATATGAGATGTTTCTTCTCATTCAATCTACAATATAGTCTTTTGACCTTTCAACTTGCTTTTTCACCTCAAGTCTAAATGCGATCTATTTGGCTTGGGTCATCCTTATTATGATTCCACAATTGAGCTCTATCTGGTCCTAGAAAACTTCATATGATTCTCATCTACTCTTATTTCATTAACTTAATCCATGTGCTTCTGGCTACTAGCTAGATTGTTGATATATAGTGTAAACAACCTGTTATCTAGTATCTTATGAAAACTTAGCCATGAAACACTAAGAATACAACTCAACTTTGGAAAACTATTATGAAGGAAATGACCACTCATAATCATAGGGATGGGAAGAAAATAACTCCTAGACACACTCTTGATATATACACACACATATATAAAATAATGCACTCATCAATACTCATTCACAAATTTATGTCTCAACTAAATATGCCAATTCATCTTTGGTTTGAGAAATGTTAGTTTATCAAACCAATTGTTGCTTTACTATAGATAGAGGAGATATTGGTATTAGAATTAAAGAAAGTTCTAATAAGATAGTCCTAATCTACTCCGCAACTTCGCAAGTAGTATCCAAGTTATCAATTCGACCTCCACAATGACCTAAGAAATGATTTATTACTTAGAAGATTCCCAAGCAACCATAGCACCTTCAAGAAGGAAAAGATACTTTACCAAGAAAACAAAGAAGGAAAAGATACCTAGGAGTGGTTTTGATATCAAGAGAATCAACCATCAAATTAGCATCACCATAACCCTCAACAATTTCATGGTATCCAATGCAAAAAAGAGAATAATCTAGGGTTCCTTTAAGATATTGAAATACTTTTCTAAATCAATTCAATGAGATTTATTACGGTTGCTAGTATATATCTAATCAATATTCTTGTAGCATAAGTAATATGAGGTCTAATCCTATTTGCCATCTAGAGAAGCGACCCCATAATTTTAGATTATCTAAGCTATGATATTAGTAGATTAATATTTTTCTTTATATTAGATGTACACTAGTATTATAAAGAGTGGTTATAGATTTTGTTTGCTAATACATTGCAAAAATTCGAGTTTTACCAAAGAAAATTTTGGTCACAAAACCTTCCTTTTCATCACTAAGTTTTTTAAAGATTGAAATATAAAGTTGTTAGAAAAAACTATTATATTTAGTGATCAAACACAAATGGTCATTAAAGATAAACATTAATGATAATTTTATTTGTGGCAAAAGATTAAAAAATCATTGTTAAAGAATCCAAAAATGATGACTTGATAAGAAATTCATGATAAAAAATGAGTTTTGATGAGGTTGTATTGCCGTCATTAAAATCTTCTTTCTTGATGAAGTGTTGTTGGTCGCAAAAAGCTAATATAATTAGTGATGAAATAGAAGTAGTCATTAAAAACAATATTTGCAATATTCTTTTGATGACAAACGATCAAAAAATCATCGATAAATAACCCAAAAGTGACGAGGCAATAAAATTAATGAGCAACAACAAGCTTTTATGAGGATTGATTTTAGTCACTAAAATATTCCATTGAAACAATTTTTGCCGGTCATATAAAACTTATATGATTAGTGATGAATCACAAATGGTTTCTAAAGGCAAACTTTAATGACATTCTTATTGGTAACCAAAATTTAAGAAATAGTTGGTAAATAACCTGAAAAAGATGATCTAGTAAGAAATCAATGACCAAAAAGATTTTTTTATGACAACACACCTTCAACACTCAAAATTTTCATTTGTGATGAATTGTTAATGGTCACTAAAATCCAAACTTTTTTTTTGTAATGGGGTGTAAGAAGACTATTGATGATGAC
>KE511693.1:0-11917 GCA_000441515.1 Elaeis oleifera | reverse complement strand
AGTTGCTCAACCGTCAAAGCTTGACGATTGGCTTTTGGGACACATTTCCCAACAATATTTGCTCTGAAGACTTTTAGATGCAAACAGACTTTCACTATTTTTCAGATTTTGATACTCTTCGGATGAAAATGAAAATCCGATGCAACCAATGCAAGGTTTCTAGTGGGTGCTACGGTCCCACCGATGCTGTGCACCTCACCTAATAGTTATTGATGACATGCACACCGATGCGCAGGCAACTCTTTGTCCAGATGCTTCTCTAAGTATATTGCAGCGACTTGGTCTCTAAGTCATGAGAGCTCAGATAACACATATTTCTCCACTCTTTAGTTAAACCAGATCCACCATTCACATGTAGGTGTGAAGCTGTCATTGAGTCCCTCAGATAACACATATTGGTCCCAACCCCATCTTCACCCTGGAGCAATATTTTGCTAGTAGAGTGGTTGCATATTTTCGATGCAACTAAACCACTGTAACAGTCAAGAACTGTCAACACCAGTACCACACCTGCACTTCTACAATAATGGAAGACTATAGGCTTAATATTAATTAGGAAGGTTTAGGTCAGGTTTCATCTAATTAGTCATCATATGACTAATCTAACTGACATGGGCTAAATCAAAACGTCTTAGCAACTAATGAACCCAAGCATTCAATTGGCCAGGTAAATGAGATCAGTAAGAGGGTACGCCATTAACTCATCATAGGCAAAGTTGTTTCAGTAAGTAGCCTCCCAATTAAAAATACCGATCAAAACACCAAATGATTTATTGATTTCAATTAGTCAGCTTAGGTGAATTGAGTTCAAGCCATAAAGTTGGATTATGTCTTTAGGTTGGCATGATTCTACATATAATCCAAATCAATACTTGACTTGGTTTAATCAATGCTACATCGATTTTGATCCAATATGATTTAATCATAACCTAGGATGCAATCCTAATGTAAAACTACCCATGCCCAAATAATTCATGCACAAACTAATTCAGATCATAAAATAATTTTAAATCTAAATTTATTGTATAAAAGTAAGTTTTTGGTTCTTGAAATACTTTCAAATATGTATGCAATCATATATCATATATATATAAATTTTAGATTTTCAAAAGTTACTTTCAGATCTAAATATACCATCATATATCGCATATATAAAAATTTAGATCGTAGAAATTTAATTTCTAGCCTATGCATGCTCTCATATATCGCATATATAAATAAAAATCAGATCTAATATACTTTTCAAATCTGTACATAAATATATACATCACATGTATGAACTAAATAAAATTTTGAAAATAATTTTCAAAACTTTTATGCTACTTTCATACATACGAATATGTAGCTCTGATACCATTATTGGATTTTTACAAGTGCTAGTGCATGTGGATGTCAAAATTTTCTAAATCCAAGATCCAACAAAAAATCAAATTAAATACTTTAATTTAAGCATGCATTCATCGTATGAAAGTACCTAGGGATCTAATTCATATACTGAAACTAATATAAACTAATTTTATGAAGAATAAATTAATGTCTATAATCAATTCACATACTTAAATCACTTTCCCTTTGCTTGAAACCTGTAATTGGGATTGAATCTCATTCGATCCCTAGATCTGAGGCTGAGCAGGCTTTGAATCAGTAGCATAAGCATTTTGTCTCTACGAGTATCTACAGGACCAATCTGGATAGGCTCCTCTTGATATAATTCACTTGAACTCAAAGCCTGAATAGGCTTGAACCAAGCCTGGATAGGGATCAGTCCTTTTAGACTCTTTTGATCTTTCTTTCTTGATTCTTAAAGAAATCAAAATTTTTTCTTGATCTCTCAACTAATCAAGAAGAACAACAACCAAGAAATGGTTGTAATAAACTCTCAACAAACTTGAGAGGAAGATGATAAAACCTCCAACCACTTGGTGCCAACAATTGACACCTAAAGAGGGATGCCGCCCACTTCTCTCTAGATCCAATATGAGATGCCTATATGGAGAGGGCATGGACTAGAGAGAGGAAGAGGAGGGGAGGCAATGGGCATAGTAAAGGTGGTGGCAAGAATGGGAGGAATTGAGATTACGAGAGGAGTAAGGCTAGGGTCATTTAAATAGACAACATAAGGGTGTCCTAATTAAATTAGGATCCCTCCTCCTAATCATCTTAGAAATCCTAGCCATAATATACTTAGACCAAATAAATGGGGCACCACCCATAACTCACCCACACTCACACCTAATGCTAGACATCCCATCATATGGGATCCAACTAAAAGTTCAAATCAGCCCACATGGTTTTATAAATTTACTTCAAGGGTTCTTGATAAATTAAGAAACTCTTTCTTAATTTAATCTAAGTTATAATTTAAGCATCCAACTATTGGAGTCCATTGAATCAAATTCAATTAGGTTCAAATCAAGTATAAAAATTAGCTAAAACTTATCATATAAGCAAATCAACCACAAGAGAAATTAGGTTCACACAAGTGCTAGCAAGGTTAATATAAATCTAATAGGATTTCTCTAAATTCATATAAATTGGTGCTTCATAAGTCTAATTATAACCAATCCAGATCATCTCTCTTTATGTGTGACCCTATAGGTTCAATTCTATCAAATAGTGAGACATACCATAATCTCTATCATAGGTATCACTGAAATTCTTTTCAGTGGATCGAAACAATTTCACTCTAACTCGACAAGGATCATTGATCGAGAATGATCCTATCAAGCTCTTACAATCCACCAGTAACATGTAACAATATATAGTGGCATCTCAGCAGAACTGAAATATATATAGTTAATCTATGATAGAGTTCTTCTATCATGAGTCTCGACTAGATGACAGGTTATAAATAAATCATCAAACCTCATCACCAGTCATATGATAAATTCGATCAGCTCAAGTCCAATAGTGATTCCAAATAAATTTTTTCTATTAATCATACTGCTATGGCCATAGATTTATGAACTCAGCTTTTCAAATCTCATAGAACTACTCTTCTCTATCAAAAGTGATAGATCCCATCTAGATGCACACATTGCTCCATAGCTCAATCAATTGAAGCCAAGATCCACTGTAAAAGCTCATGATCAAGTCAATATCTATGTGTAGTCAAACTGCAACAGTCTTACTGTGAGCAACTGTGACACCACAGGTCAAAGAACCAATCACAACTATAGCATCAAGATGATCACTAATAATTAGATAGAAATTCATGCGATCTCTCGTATAGTCATACTTAGTACCAGTTGTTCTCTAATAACTATCCGTAGTTGTCGCTCAGTGCCTCTACACCATAAATTAGAGACTCATCTATCCCAAAGGAAGCAAACCGTGCACCAATCTATTTGGATCGATCACCATCCCTATTGTTGGATTTTGGTCATGCAGCAAAATATAAATTTAAAAAAATTTAACATAAATATCGAAAGCTTTAATAATTAAAACTGTCGAATCAAAAGTCAAACCCTAGAATCACCTTATAGATATCGAAAAACAAAAATCCAAGCATGCAAAGAGTTAGAAATCCATACTTGCTAAAAGAGAAATATGGTAAGAAGGTGATCTCTATGAGTCTCTAAAGTAAAAGTCCTCCAATAGTGATCCATACGAAAGATGGTCAAGATCCTTCCCAATCGGTGCACCGTTGCAGTCTTTTCTTTACAAGAATACTGCTGGCTTCTTTCTCGAAGAATGATCGCACCAACATACTTTTATGTTCGATTCCTCTATTAGGATCATGCCAAGAGAATTCTCTCAAAAAATTTCATAACCTAAGATTTGATTTTGTATTCCAACATATGAAAAAATCAAACCCTAGGACAAGCACACCACACTTGCCTTATTTCTCACCTCTCTTCTTTCTATATTTTCCACTCAATTTTTTTATCTTTTTTTTAATTTTTGTTTAGATTTTTTTCTCTCTTATTACACACCTAAGTCTTTAATTTTCATCAATTCTCAGCCCTTATCCCATAGAGGTGCTCCATTTAAATAGGAAATGAAAAGGTGGCAAAGAGACCCAAGGGGCGCCCACTCTTGGCACTCTACTTCCTCACATGGAGAAATAAATTCTTCGATGAATTAAATGGTATAGAAGAGCCTTCACATAGAAGGACTCTTCCTCTTCAATGCCCTATAATTCTCTTATTTAATTCTGGCATGTGACAATTAAGTAAACGATGGAAACTGAAGAGATTATTAAGAGTCTTAAAGAAGAAGGACTCTCCATCTTCCTTAATGCATAAAATAGTGTGGGCGGCATTTATTTTTGGTGTGGACACTAGGGTGGCATGGAGGAGTCCTTCCACACTTAAAACTCTTCCAAGTTAGGTAGGAGTCCAATTAAAATAGACCTAATCCAATCAGGTCAAAGGTAACAGGTTCGGTTTAGCTCAAACACTTTGAACTTAACCTAATTGAGAATTTGGGTTGACATAATGTGCTGGCATATCAAATTAACTCCTAAAATTTACATTAAATCTTAATTAAATCAGATCAAGATTAAATCTCAATATGTGTGACCCATTGTGTTCCAAATTTAGCCAGCAATGGACACAGGCTCTTGACCTAATCCTAATCCGATTAGACTATGTTAGCCCAAGTGTCCCAATTAACTAAGACTCTTCCTAATTAATTTTAATTAATTTTTTAATTATTATGAGTCCACAAGTCAAGATTGATGTCTAGCAACATGTCATGACTATCCGAAAGAGATAAAATTTGATTAAAATTACTAAAATATCCTTCAATGATAAGTTACTATGCAATCCAATCCTTCAATCAAATAACACCCCAGATGAGCTATGGGTATAGAATCATATCAAGTCCAATTACTTATCTAAATATATCTCGATCAGAAGATGATAATTCAGTTAATGATACATTAGAAACTTCTTTCTAATTATCATCCTGCTTTAGCCAAAGACTTCCAGAATTATCAACCTATAAGATCACATAGGATGTTCGCTCTCCTTATTAGGAGTGATCGATCCCTTATTGACCACTCACAACCTCTATGCACACTTCACCACATCCAGAACACCCACATAAGGATCAGAGAACCAAGTTAGAAAGTGAACCAAAATATGGATTCATGTACATAAGGTACCATCGTGATCTCAGGTCAAAGGATCACTTGCACAACTCTCACTAGAGAATAATCAGTTGACATGTAAATAAGACTCCATCAAATATTCTCTCGTAGATCAATTCAGTGAACTCATCCTCTAATAAGCACCTACATCCTTATATTAGTGTCGCCACATAAATGGTTGTGAGATCAACCACCCTCACCACTGAGCAGACATCGGACGTGCCAGTCTTATCAGTATCATTGATCCCCTACTCAATGAATCAATGACTGAAAATATTTTAAGTCAGGACTATCAAGAATTTAGATCTCATCGGCGTGATCTCATCACAGCCCTAAAACCATTGCCTAAACCTATGAGGTTTGTTATAATCTTAAAATAATAATAAATGTAGTATATAATGAATCAAAATTCTTATTTTATTAAATAATAATATCAAATATATGAGTTTGGAAGATAACATAAAGAAAATATTCCATCATATTTGATATGCGATTGGCTTATAGGATATTATTCTTTCAATCTCTCACTTGCACTAAAGTCAATTGCTCCTATACTTGATGCCCTTGCAATCAAGGTGGCGGTCAAACTGCTGCAATGACAAGATCTTAGTGAACAGATCCACTATATTATTTTGGTCTCAACTCGCTCCACGTTCACATCACATTTTTTGACTATCTCTCGAATGAGATGGAACCTTCTTAGGATGTACTTGGATTTATGATGAGATCTCGATTCCTAGGCTTGAGCAACTATCCCAATATTATCATAATAAAGAAATTGGTTGTTTAATTTTTGAAACCACACTCAATTCTGAGATGAACTTCTTCATCCACACGGCCTCCTTAGCAGCCTCACTAGCAACAATATACTCAGCCTCAGTGATTGAGTCAGCAACAGTTTGCTGTTTGAAACTCTTCTAATTTACTACTCTACCATACAGGATAAACATATACCCTGATATGGATTTGCTATCATCCAGATCAAATTGAAAATTAGAATCAATATAACCTTTTAATTTCAAATCAAATCCACCATATATAAAAAAATATCTCTAATCATTCTCAAGTATTTGAGTATATTTTTTACAGCTTTCCAATGATCCTTCTCTAGATCTATCTGAAATCTACTTATAATGTCAAAGGCATAAGCCACATCAGGTCTGATATGTAGCATAGCATACATTATCGATCCTACAGTCAAAGCATAAGGAATAGAACTCATTCTATTTCTCTCTTCAAATGTCTTAAGAGACATCTTCTTAAAGAGTTGTATGCCATGACCCATGGGTAAATAACCTCTTTAACTTCCCTCCATGTTGAACCTCTTCAACATAAGGTCTATGTACCTAGACTGGGACAAGCCAAGCATCATTTTCGATCTATCCCTATAGATCTTTATACCAAATACATAGGATGCTTCACCTAAGTCTTTTATGGAAAACTTTTGTGATAGCTATATTTTGATCGATTTCAACATAGGGATGTCATTCTCAATGAGTAGTATATCATCCACATACAAAATCAAGAAGATAACGGTACTCTCATTAGTCTTCTTGTATACACAAGGTTCATCCATATTTTGATAAAGCCAAATGATTTGACTATCTCATCAAAATGGATATTCCAACTCCTCGATGCTTTGCTTTAATCCATAAATAGATTTATTTACTTGCATACTTAATTTGTTCTCCCATTAGAGATAAATCCCTCTGGCTGAGTCATATAGATATTTTCCTCAAGATTTCTATTAAGGAAGGCAGTCTTGACATCCATTTGCTAGATCTCATAGTCATGGTATGTAGCAATAGTGAGAATGATCCGAATAGACTTGAGCATGGCTACGGATGAAAAGATTTCTTCATAATCAATACTTATTTTGTCTGAAATCTTTTGCCACCAGCCTAGCCTTATAGATCTCTACCTGGCCATCTGCTCCAATCTTCTTTTCAAAGACCCATTTGCAGCCTATTGGGGTTACACCCTCAGGCGCATCAAGCAAAGTCTAAACTTGATTGGTAACATGGAGTCCATTTCAAATTTCATGACTTCAAGCCATTTGTCAGAGTCACTACTCATGATAGCTTCTAAATAGGTTGTAGGATCATCATTCTTAATAATGTGGGATGTGTTGTCATTCTTAATGATAAATCCATACCTGAGTGCTACATTACGCACTCTACTTGACTTCAGAGAGGAGGTGTGTATAGTAGTTGTACCTCGTCAATAGGCATTTTTGGTTGAGAGTCAGTTTGTAAATTCTCTACATGATGATTCTGGATAGACTGTAGGTCTAGAACTTTCTTAAGTTCAACTGTCCTCCCACTGCCCCCTTCTTGGATGAACTTTTTCTCTAAGAAATGGCATGCCTACCAACAATACCTTTTGTTGAGTAGGATGGTAGACGTAGTATCCTATACTCTCCTTGGGGTAACCTACAACTTAAATTTTCTGATCTAGTACTAAGCTTATGTCCATCAATATTTTTCACGTAAGCAGGGCAACCTCAAATCTTAAGATGTTTAAGACTAGACCTCTTCCCTTTTCATATCTCATATAGAGTGCTAGAGATAGATTTTGATGGTACTTTATTCAAAATATATGCCACGACCTCAAGAGCAAATCCCCAAAAGAAGATTGAAAGATCCGTAAAACACATTATGGACCACACCATATCTAATAAGGTGCGATTCCTTCTCTCCGCAATACCATTTAATTATGGAGTGTAAGGAGGTATCCATTAAGAGAGAATACCATTAATTTAATGATTGAGGAACTTACTAATTAAGTATTCTCCTCCTCAATCAGATCGAAGAGCTTTAATACTTTTACTAGTTTGTCTTTCAAGCATTCTTTGATACTCTTTAAACTTGTCAAAGGCTTCAAATTTATATTTCATAAAATACACAAATCCAAACCTTGACTTATCATCAGTAAATATGATGAAGTAGGAGTATCCTCCTCTGACCTGAGTCAACATTAGACCACAAACATCAGTATGTACAAGATCGAAAATGTCACTCACTTTTTCTCCATATCTGGTAAATGGAGTGTTAGTCATCTTACCCATGAGATAAGATTCATTAGTTTCATATAATACAAAATCATAAGGATCAAAGAATTTATCTTTGTATAATTTGTTAATTCTGGACTCATTTATATGACTAAGTAAGCAGTATCAGAGATATGTGACATTCACATCCTCTCTCTTTCCTTTCTTCATATTATCAACATGAAGTACATTATCATTAAGTGATAGGAGTAAAAGACCATTATCAATAAAAGTATTTCATAAATTTATTAAAAAATAAATAGAACGATCATTGTTCTTAGCTTTTATTTCAAAATCTTATTCTAATAACAAAGGTACAGAAATAATATTTTTAATAATTTTTGAATAAATAATAGGTCTTAGTTTCAAAACTTTGTTCGAAGGCAACTTCAACATCTTGGTTCCCATGGCTTCAGCATGGATGGACTTTCTACTAGCGCTGAACAGCATGAAGGCACCTTCATTCAGACTCCTTATTTTCTGCAAACCCTATAATGATTTGCAAAGGTATGAGTGATAAACGGTATTCAATACCTAAGAATCTGAAGTTGAAGTACTTAATGATAAGTTTGCTTATATCATATATAAACTTTTAGTAACATTTGCTTCCTTGTGTTTCATAGTTGCAAGGTATTTCTTGCAATTTTCTTTTAGTACCCATTTTTGCTACAATGATAGCAAGTACCTTTGATGGAGTCCTTCTTTGTCTTCTTCTTCAAGATACTAGCCTTTTGGTTCATCTTTTTCTTAGAATCCTTCTTGTTTTTCTTCTTGGAGATCTTATCTACAAGAAGAACTGGAGTCTTTTACCTTTGAAATGGCTCTCTACTGTTTTCAGCATATTCAGTAGTTCAAGTAGGCTAATATTAGTTTGTTCAGATGGTAGTTGATGACAAAATGTGAGAAGAAATTGAAGAGTGACTGCAGGATAAATCCTGACTAAGCTCACCATCTATGGTGAAACCCAATTATCCTAGATAAGTGATCAGATCAATCATCTTTAGGACATGAATTTGCATGGACGTACCTTCACTCATCCTGGCACAAAACAACTACTTAGATATCTCATATCTAGCAGTTCGGCTTTATTCTTCATATAACTCCTTTAGATTAAGGAGTATAAATGGAACATTCATGTCTTCATGCTGCTTTTGAAGCTCATTGTTCATTGAGACAAGCATGATATATTTGACAATCACACTGTCATCCTTCCACATTTTATATGTGACCCTTTCCTCCTCAAGTGCATCTTCTCTAATCGTATCAGATGTAGATGAATCAGTATATAAGAGATTTTCTCCTATGTGAGAACTGTTAGATGTATATCCTAGAATTCAATCTGACTGACCCATTATAATAAATTTAGAGCAAAATTTTATACTTAATATATTGATTTGATTAGTAAAAGGGCAATTAATTTTATTCAAGTATGATGTGTCCTTGAATCATCTATGAATTAATATTTCGATACATATTCTCAAGGTGTTGAAATTAGAGACATATATATAATTTTCAAATACTTCCGATCATAGTATCATCATGAGGATGGTGATCAATGCAGATAGATTAGTACACAGATCACTTCTTTCGGGATAGATGAGTCTCTAATCTATGTGTAGAGATACTGAGCGATGAGTGCAAATAGTTGTTAGAGAATAATTAGTATTGAGTATGACCATACAAGAGATCACTTGGATTTCTACTTGATCATCAGTGATTGTCTCGATGCTATAGTTGTGTGAATGATCTTTTGACCTATGATAGTATGACTACTCGTAATGAGGCTGCTGATGTTTGACTGACATATAAATATGATCTCAATGAGCCCTTGTAGTAGATATTGGTAACAGTTGGTCCACTATAGGAGTAGGGTGCACGTCTAGATGGAATCTATCGACCTTGATAGAGAGTAGTAGTCTTATGAGATTTGAGAGGCTAAGTCTAAGAATCTGTGGCCACAGTAGTGTGATTGATGAAAAGAGTTTCCATGAGGATTGTAATTGGACTTGAGCTAATCGAATCTATTATATGACTAATGATAAGGTTTGATGATTTATCCATAACTTGCCATCTAGTCGGGACTCACGATAGAGGGATCGAATCACATTTGAACTACACCTTGAGGTTCTTTTTGATTCTACAGGTTGCCATTATATACTGCTAGGTGTCACTGGTAGATTGTGAGAGCTCACTAGAGTTGCTCAGGATCGATAATCCTATTTGAGTTAGAATGAAATTATTCGATCCATTGAAAAGAGTTTCAATGATACTATGATGAGATCATTGTATATCTCATTATCAGATAGAATTAAATCTATGGATCATACAACAAAGAGATTGGACCTGAAATAAGCAATTGGATTTATGAAGTCTCAATTAGGTTTAGAGAAATCCTATTGGGTTCAGGGTAACTTTGCTAGCACCTGGTTGAACCTAATTTTTTCTTTACATTTAAATTTTTATTTGATAAGATTAATTTAAATTTAATTACCTGCTAATAACCTAAATGAATTAGATTCATTGTGCTCCAATTGTTGGGTGCTTAGGGTTTTGGATCAAATGAATTAAGGGTTCAAGCCCTTAATCAATTTTCTTGATAGTTTTGATTAGACGCCACTTGATTTGATCAAGTTAGGCATGCACACCCATTAGAGGGCATGTGGAACCAGCATGGGGCGTCCCCTAAGCCCCATGTGGCTTGTGTATTTTTGGGTGCAAGGGCTCCAATAGTTGGTGCCTAAAGGATCTCCTAAAGGGGGTCAAATAACTAAAGGAATAAGGATTCCTAATGCAAATAGGACTTGTATTAAGTGGTTGTTTGGTTTTGAATAAGATTCAAACCTTATGCCTATTCAAAGAGACCACGTCTAAAAAAATAAATGCCCTTCAAGCCAATCACATACAGGATGCGAGAGGGTGTTTTCTATAATTTATCTTCTAGACTCATGCAATTGATATTAATATTATTAATAAAATAGGTATCTTTTATTCATTATATGTTGTATCTTATTATTTTTAGAATTATAATGAACCTCATAGGTCTGGATAATGATTTTAGGGCTGTAATGAGATCACGCCAGTGAGACCTAAAACTTTGATAGCCATGACCTAAATATTTTCAGTCGTTGGTTCATTGAGTCGGAGATCAATAATTCTGGTAAGGCTGGTATGTCCTATGTATGCTCAGAAATGAGGATGGTTGATCTCACAACCACTTATATGATAACACTAATACAAGGATATAGGTACTCATTAGAGAATGAGTTCACAGAATAGACCTGCGAGAGAATATCTAATGGAGTCTTATTTATATGTCAGCTAATAATTCTCTAGTGAGAGTTGTGTAAGTGATCCTTTGACCTAAGATCGTCATGGTACTTTATGTACATGAATCCATATTTTGGTTTATTTTCTAACTTGGTTCTCTGATCCTTGTATGGAGTGTTTTGGATGTAGTGAAGTATGCATGAAAGTTGTGAGTGATCAATAAGGGATCAGTCACTTCTAATAAGGGGAGCAAACATCCTATGTGATCTCATAGGTCAATGATTCTGGAAGTCTTTGGCCAAAGTAGGATGATAATTAGAAAGGAGTTTCTAATATATCATAAACTGAATCATCACCTTCTGATCGAGATACACATAGATAAGCAATTGGGTTTGACATATTTTCATGCCCACAGCTCATTTGGGATGTTGTTTGACCGAAAGATTGAATTACACAATAACTTACCACTGAAGGATATTTTGATTATTTTTACTAAAATTCTAAAT
>KE511685.1:0-12782 GCA_000441515.1 Elaeis oleifera | reverse complement strand
TTTTAAAATAAAATTAATACCAAAGAAGACTATTCTAGACTGATCCTGAGTGGATATCCATAGAGATCGGATACTTGCACGGCTAAGAAAGAACCTACTCTCTTCTAGATCCAGATTTGAAGAAAGAATTTGCAAAATAGGTATGTGATTTGATCACATATTCAATTTCAGCATAAAATTTAGTATGTGTTCAATTTTAGCATATGAAGTAGATCCTAGTGCTCTATATTTTATGCATGTATGATGTAGATGAAAATATATTTTAATCTTCTATTTCACTGTATTGTTTAGAAAAATTTTTGAAAACATACATGAATGCCCCGATATGAAAAATCCAACAGATTTGTACTCAAACACCTTTGGTATCATCAAAATTAATTCTAGGATTAATTATAAGATCACTTTAAACTATGCCATAATATTTCTAGCAAAGTTATGTTTAGTGCTGACTCAATGGATTGATTTGATAAGTATAAAATACTTGCATATATTACTAATTATTGTGTTGTTGGAATAGTTAAATTATTTTACAAAGAAACTACATGTATTTGAAGAGTTTTAGAATCTTAGAGCATTAAGGTCAAAATCTCAAAGTTGGAGATGCATTTGATAAGATTTGTTGAGTTCTATGGTCGAGTCGATCCCAAGTTGAGTGTGACCGACCCCTGGAAGACCACAAGCTCAAACAAAAGCAAAAATTTTGAAGATCTTAGAAGTCAACCCAATATCTAGTGGGGATGATCCTGGAACTCCAAGAATCAATCCTGCATGCAGGTGTTAATCAACATAAATTAAAGTCATCCCGACTAAGCAGGAACCAACTCTAGAATTGCCAGAGGGTGAAATTGAAGAGGCTGATATTTTGGTGTTTCAGGAGTCGACTCTTATGGGTCAATAGTTGACACTTATAACACAGAAGCCGACTCTAACCAGCCAATAGTTGACCCCACAATGGCTAAAAGATAAAGATAAAAGATTGTATTTTCAGTCATTTTAGGAGTCGACCCCAACCAAGCATGAGTTGACCTTTGCCAATTAAGAGTTGACCTTAGGTGAGTAAGAGTCGAGCCCTCTACACATGAAAGCTCCAATGACTAGTTTTTAGTAAGCATAGTCTGCATTAAATACCCTTTAATGACTAGTCTCAACCATCCAATAGTAAAAATAGCTCTTTCAGCCATTGGATATATAAATGGTTCCACATTCAACTAGAGAAATAAAGAAATCAAAAGAGATTAAAGAATTAAAGGAAAATAAGAGAGAGCTTAAAGTTTACATTTATGCTATTCACTAATCACTTCAAGAGCATTAATTAAAGATTTCCATTTGAACTATACTTCAAGAAGGTCTCCCTTAAGCAAATCAAAAGTGCTTCATTGGTTCTTTTCAAAGCATTTAGGAGGATTCATTATATTTATTGTTTTATAATTATATTTCACTACATTTGTGGGTGACAAGTTTCTAGTGTGTTGAAATTTGGAGATGGGTGGATTTGTGTGTTAAAACAGAGTATAAAAACTTATCCATGCTCATGAAATAGATTGACTGGCTTAAGATAAGCTAGGGGTTTTGGTCAGTGGTATCTGACATTTATATTCATGGGAATATGGATAGAGGATTGAAATTCTTAGCAATAGATTCTTTGAGAGTGCATATAGATGTTAGGATAAGCATCAAACTACTATAAATTCTTTTATTGACGATGTTATTGATTGTGTTGCTTGTTGCATTTATACATCAGTTAATTAGCTGCACAAATTTGCTATCTTATAATGCATACATTCTTTTTTTTTTGATAAAATGGATTATCCATACTATTTTGTGTGAATACATTCAAAAGAGTTAGAAATAAAATATCCTTGAGTGGATTTAGGATCTCACCTACATCCATCTAGAGTTACAGATTGGAGTGCTCTGCAACAAAAGTCACTACCCAGTCAGCTGCTCAGTTCACCACCCAAAGGTATGCCTAACGGTGATGCTTACACAGTCAGACAGTAAGGTTACTATGTCTTGAAGTAGGGATGAATGGTGTCACCCATACACACCCCAAATCCAAGTCACAACTATGGTGAAGTCACCCTCAATAATCAGATGGTCATCTTGAAGGTTTCGACTGGCTGTAGTGATCTCGGCCCACATAGCCTGAAGCTCCACATCCGAGACTGAGAGCTCATAGAGATAAGTGCCCTTGGCCGTAGCTAGCCTGGACGTAGGGTCACGAATCACAAATCTAGCACCTCCATATCTGCCTCAACACTGTCATCAAAATTGATCTTAAGATGCATTAGAGGAGATGGCTCCTAGGTGATGAAAACTTGGCCGTCATTGCATGAGCAAGGTGAGAGTCTCAATTCTCTGATGATCTCAAAGTCATATCAGTCATCTCAGCAACCAAGGATAGGACCTCTCCATAATAAATCTCACCGAACACGCCTTCACCTCAAACACTAGGCTATTCCTGACTAGCCAAATCTGGTTGGCAGTATAAGCAACTTTGATGCTGATCATCCGTGATGCAGCTGCCCCCTCAACACTGTCTCGACAGGTCCAAGAAGGCTTGGACTGGAGCACTAGTTTGGAAGGCCAAGCTATGCATCCCTGCCAGATGCTACACCTACGATGCTCTCGGACACAAAAAGAGCACATGCTCAAGAGTCTTATTGTCCATACCACAAATTAGACAAATAGGTTGCAGGTGCATTCCTCTCTCCCTTAGGAGAGACTTGGTCAGAAGTCTCCTCCAAGTGACATTCTAGATGAAGAGACTCATTCTTAGATGCACACCAGTCCTCCAAATCCACCCAATATCCAGAATCTGGTAGGCTCCCCCTGATATAGGTGGTAGAGGTTGGTAGTCACCACCCATGAGGATTAAGAGGATCTCCAGACTGACATTCTGAGTACTGCAAGCTGGAATCATCAGTGAGTGCACTCACTCAGCCAAGGGATCATCAAATAAACGGACAACTATCCCCGCATCCTAGCTTCTACTATCTTGAGTGAATAGCTCACAGATCCTCATCGAATCCCCAAGCTCCCTACTGATAAAAGTTGGCCATGGCTTAGTGGTAGATCAGCAATCCATCGATCCAACTATTGAGAAAAATATCTTGAATTTGACCCACAAGGAGCCCACAGCAAGGTCCACAGCAAGGAGAAGCCCGGGGAAGAAGCCCACACAAAGAACAGCACATAGGAGGGGTTGGCCTGCAGATGGGCCGGCCCAGCAGCTAGGCGCGGCACAGCATGTTGCGTGGCCCAGCCAGGCGTGCGGCCCAGCTAGGCGCACGGCTCAACGGCTGGGCCGCACGGGCCAGCGCACATGGAATGGCCCAACGCCAGCACGACCCCACCTTCACGTGGTCCACCATGGATCGAAAGCCATATGCGGTCCATCGTGGACCCTTAAGTGGTGCACCGCATTTTACACAATGCATAGGGTAATTCGATCATTTGGGTGGTGTGGCGTGTGGTGACTTGGCAGGGATCATGGTGTGCCCATTCTACGTGTAGTGCACGGGCACAGTATCAAGCGGGTGCACGTGATCAGATGGTTCGAGCTTTCATCTGGGACTTGATCGGACAGCCAGGGTTTGATTAGAGTTATAATGGAAGTCCAATCTTCATTTTGGACTCGGGTTGGAGTCGATCTGATGCCTTTAAAAGGCCCTATGGGTAGATGGTGGTGAGTGTGGTTCGACAGCAGCAGCAGACCTTGAGAGGTGCCGGTAGAGAGCAGAAGCAGGAGGCTTCAAGTGGACTGTCAGGCAATAGACAATGATCGTTTCAGAGGATCTTCTAGAAAGAAAAAGCTTTATGAGAGAGTGCTTCTTGTTGAGAGAGAGAGATTGATATATGAGGGTTGAGGATGTGATCTTCTCTTGTAAATTTTTCTTTTCTCATATTGAAGCTTGCATGCCCCGTGGAGGTAAGCCTTGGCTTAATCCACATATTTGATTATATTTTTATTTTATTTTTTTTCTTTCTGTTGTATCAACATCATCACCAGTGCTCCGATCTTGGACTTGAGAATCGATCCTAGATTTGGGAGATCTATATTCTATACAAGGGATCTTTCCAAGAGATGGTGCTAGAGCAAGTGATACTGTGACGATAATCGATATTAGAGCAGCCTTGGTCACAACAATTGGTATCAGAGCTCGGTTACCAAATAGAGCTAGGTTGTAGGAGAGTGCTAGACTACGGTGGTGTTGATCTAGATCGAAGAAGATAGAGAAAATAGGCTCAATCAAGATGGAGATCAATAGGTTTGATGGAAAGAGTAATTTCTCCTTGTGACAACGAGAGTGAAGGATGTGCTCATCCAGTAAGGGTTGATTGATACTCTCTTATGCAAGAAAATGCCAGCTATCATGCAGGTATAAAATTAGAAATGGCTCCAAATACAGACGATGAGTACGATCTGTTTGTACCTAACAGATGGTGTGGTGATCCATATACTTGGTGAGACTTCTCCGACAGTGATGTGGTTGAAGCTCGAGGAGATATATATGGTGAAGTCACTCACTAACGCTCTCTTCCTCTTGAAGTAGTTCTACCAGCTGTGGATGATCGAAAGATAGAGTGTGTAGAAGCATCTCAATAACATTCAGAAGATCCTCACCGACTTCCTCAAAATTGATGAGAAAGTTGAGGAGAATCAGGACATTGGTCTTGCTTTCATTGCTTTCTTCTTCTTTTGAGTCTTTGGTGATTCCTCTTCTAGTGGAAAAGAGCACCATCAAGATGAAAAAAAACTTCTGCTCTACTTCAGAATGAGATTCTCAAGCAGAAGAATTGAGCCTCGAGTTCAAGTGGCGACATGGCCATAACGGTATCTGAAGGTGATGGTGGCAGAAGATGGAGCAGCTGGAGATCGTGAGGTGGGCGATCCAAATCTAAGATGAGAGATTTGAACAAGATCAGATGTTATTGGTGTGACGAGTTGGGACATCATATCAGAGATTGCCCGTACTTCAAAGATCGGATAAAGGCTACAGCAGCGGCGGCCCAAGGTAGCGACAGTGATGAGACTAATGATGTGATGATGGTCTCAAATGAGGTATCTACTTCTTCTCATTAGTGGATTATAGATTCTATATATTCGTATCATGTATGTTACAGAGAGGAGCTGTTTGACTTCCTAGAGAGTAGTGAGAATACTGTTTATTTATCGGATGAATCGAGCCATGCGATTAAGGGTATTGAAACCGTCAGTATGAAGGTACATGATGGAATAGTCAGAAAATTGGGTGAGATCTATTATATATCTAATTTCAGAAGAAATCTGAACTCACTTAGTAGACTAGATTAGACCGGCTATAGGTAGAGAGCTGATGGAGGAATCTTAAAGATCTTGTGTGGCACTAAGATTGTGATGAGGGAAGAAAGTATGGAGTGTTAGATGTATGCACTAGAAATCAGATTGGGTGACACATGTACACATTCTAGGAGTATAATTTTGTAATTAAAATTTAAATAAATAAAATTTGAGTTATTTTTGTTATTTATATTGTGTTTAAATTATGTTCATGAATTATCTGAGAAATTAATAGATGATGACACATATTCTTAAGAGTTGAAAATTTAAGGTAGGTGTCATTAGTGGTTAATTTTAAATACTCTCGATCAATAGATCATCACAGAAACGATGACTGATCTAGATAGATTGGTGCATGGATCGATTCTCTCGAGGGTAGATGAATCTCAAGTCGATAGTGTGGGGACACTGGAGCAAGAGTGTAGGTGCTTGATAGAGATCAAGGATATTGAGCATGATCAACATGAGAAGTCACTTGGATGGCTATCCACTCGTCAGTGACTTGCTCAAAGTTACAGCAGTGTAGATAGTTCTTTGACCTGCGGTATCTCAGCTATTCATGTGAGGTTGTTATAGTTTGACTACACAATCACTTGGTTCCTTAGCCATTCAGAATCTTACGATGTATATTGGCTATAGTAGGTCCATTGTAGGAATAGGATGTGCATCTAGATAAAATCTATCAATTCTGATAGAAAGAGAGAGGTCCTATGCAGTTCATGAGATTGAGTCCTAAAATCAATGGTCATGGTAGGTGAATGATGGAAATTTTTTTTATAAGATTTCATATGAACTCGAATCGATTGAATTTGATATATGACGCACAAATGGATTTGACGAGTTATCCTTGACTTGTGTCTTATCGGGACTCATGACAGAAGAATCGAACTACATTGTAACTGCACCTAGAGGTTTAATATTTTATTCTACTAAGTTACCACTATATACTGCTAGATGTCACCAATGAATCATAAGACTTGTCGAACATCATCTTGATGATCGATGATCTTTGATGGATAGAGTTAGAATCGTTACAACCCATTGAAAAAGTTTCGATGATATTATGATGGACATCACAGTATATCTCACTATCAGATAGAATAAAATTTATGAGATCACACATAAAAGAGATCTTTGTTCGATCAGATGGTTGATTAGCGATTATAAATCGCTATTGGGGGTAATCATCAATATGATTGATGATTAATCTAGTACAAGAGTTACAATAAAATAATTTGCTAAAATTAATAAATTATAAGAAATCAATTAGTAATTAATTACTAATTGACTTAATTTGATTGAGTAATGGGATTGAAATCAAGTCTAATTGAATTGGATCCAATTTAGATTGATTTAGGTTTGATTAGATCAAGCCTGATTGAGTTATGAGATAATCCAATCGTAAAGAAGAATAATTACTGATTTGATCAGAACTTGAGTTTAATTAATTTTTAATTGGATTAAAATTTTATTAAAGAGATTGGGTTTCTTGTATGTGTGAGAAAAATAGATTGGGTCTCCTCTTAGGCGTGGGGTCCTAGGGTTTCATCTAGGATTTTGGGAAGAGAGAAAAGGAAGAGAAATAGAGATTTTTTTCGTAGATTTTCTTCTTCCTCCTCCACATCTTCTTCCTCTTTATTCTTCCTCCTATGTTTCTCTTCAGAGATTTGAGAGAATCTGAGAGATTTGAAGAAAAAATCTGAATCAACCATCAAAAGATGACTTTTGTAAGAAATTAGCACCCCGGTGAAGTCAGGAGCCTCTGATCGGATCAAAAACTTTGTGTGGATATTCATAGAGGTTGGATGCATATTTAGCTCATTGAGGATCTCATCAGATTATCATGATTATCAGCAGTAGAGACCATCAATCCATGCAAAGATATGGAGATCGAATCTCCAAATTTTTGATTTTATTTAAATCTGATTTAAATTTTAGCATCTTAAAAGTATGTGATCGATCCTGTTAGCATGTAGATTAGATCTACTAATGCATATTAGATAGATTAAAATATTTAAATTAGATCAAAAATTTCATTCCATAGCATTTATGATTTTTAAAAGTTAAAAATCTGCATACTCTAATTTCTGCATACATATCCTCGGATGTGCGACATCCTTCAAGTGGTATTAGAGCCATGGGTTGTTGTTCACATACATTTTTAAGATCTGAAAATCAAATCTTTAGATCCAAAAATCAGATTTATAGATCTAAAAATTTTTAGTTAAAGTTCAAGGTCATTTTGATAGAAGTTTATTTTAGAATGATCGTTGAACGTTATGTGATAATGTGTTGATCAGAATTTTCATATCTGATTTTTATGAGATTATGATCTAATTTTAATTTGATGCATGAGATTATGATCTAATTTTATGTGATGCATAAGATGTATGTCATGAAATCATCATGTTAGATCTATGTTGCATGAGATGTATAGATCTGAAATACATATTTTATGATCTGATTTTTATATGATACAAGTGATGTATGCTTGATCTATATAGCATAAGATGTGTATGTTTAGATTTGAAAATCAAATTTAATAATTAGATTAGATCTAATTTAAAACATGTGATGGATTAGATCCTATTTATACATGAGATGTATGAAGTTTTATTTTATGTATATATGATACGTGTAGATGTAGATTGATTTCTTAGTAGCGTAATATTCTTCAAAATCATAGTAAATACCATCCTGCTATAGAGGACTATGGTGGAAGGGGTGCCTGTACGAGTCAAGAGAAAGAACTATGAAAAGAAAAAAATTTACTTTTGTGCAAAATCCTAGATCCGAAACTGTTTAGGATCCAAATATAAATCAGAATTTTATGTAGTTGTATACGAGATGCATAATTAAATGTTTAGATATTAAAATAGTTTTGACATCTAAACTAAATCTGATTCCATAATGCACTTCATTAAGATCTGAAATTGAGAATTAAGGATCTAAAATTAAGGCAATTAGATTTTATATGGTTCATCGATATATATAGTGGTCGCATCGAATCACTATAATCTTTGATGTAGGGTGTATCGTGAACTCAAATTGAATATGGTTGTGATTACAATTCGTAGTGGAGAATCGAAGCCAACTCAATCTCGAATTGGTGGACCAATTTGGTGTTTAAGATAAAACATAGATGGTGGTTATTTAATTAGGACCGTTGCCACAGACACTGGGGAGCCTCCCATACATCTTATCTTATTTGAGCATTTTAGAGATCAATTTTGATTTTATGGTGCTTAAGATTGAGTCCACTTTAATTTGCATTGCACGATGGGACCGATTTGGTGAGACCAAATTAGGATCTCTTTAGTAGATCTAATTTAATTGCAGATCTACATAGAATGTAGAAAATAATTAAATCTAAGAGACCTAAATTAAAAATCTTCTCAATAATATTAAGTCGAGGAATCTTTTACCATTGTAGAGTACCATGTCCTCTCCAATATTGATTGCTCTCGACTGGTATAGTGGTTTAGTTGCATCAGGAGAGAAACAACCATCCTATTAGTAGTGGGGTGGAGATGGGGTTAGGCCCAAGATCTATCAGATGAGGGTCTAATGTCGGCTTCACTCACACTTAATGATGGGTCTGACTTAACTAAGGAATGAGGTCAAGATTTGTTAGGTGAGATCTCAAGACTTAGAGATCAAGTCCGCTGTAATTTGTTTGAGAAGTATTGGATAAAATTATCCACCCATTAGTTGATACATTCACCAAGATCTATCAGGTGAGGTAGTGTGCCAATCGGTGAGACCATCATAGCTACTAGAAACCTTAACTCGTGATAGGATTTTGCTTCCTAACCCAAGGAGTGTTAGGATCTAAAAAATAGTGAGAGCTAAGTTATTTTAAAATAAATTTTTAAAACAAACTAAAATGAATTACAAAGGTCTAACTAGAAACTTCTTCTCTCTGTAAAAAATTATCTGCCTCTAATAGTCTAGCCCACATCTAAAAAATCAACCAATTGTTAGGTTCCAACTATAAGGATTGGCTAAGAGACTTGAAAGATATTTTGAGTTTCGAGAAGCTAGATTATATCTTAGATCAGAAAATATAGATAGGGATCTTGAAGAGTTCAAGAGACACACCTTTGGAAGGTATGTTTGATCCGCTCATAATCGAGACTAACCTAATGGTTCTTCTACTACTAATTGGGTAATAGACTCTAGTTCTAATGTATATTTGTGTACTTCAATATAGGATCTTGAAGAATATAGAAGATTGAGACTAGGAGAGATGACCCTACGAGTAGGCAACAGAGCAAGAAGTGCTGCTGTGGCTGTAGGGATCTATCCTCTTCAACTACCATCTGATTTCTATCTAGAACTAAGAGGCTATTACTGTGTACCTAATGCAAGCAAAAATTTGATTTCTATTTCATGCTTAGTGCAGAATGATTATTAAATTAGTTTAATAAGGATCATTGTATCATTATTTGAAATAAGATGGTTGCACGTTGTCACTTAATCAATAGTCTTTATTATTTGCATATGGATACAGATGAGTCAGTTAATTTATTCGAGCAAAATATGAGTGTCGTTGGATCTAAGAGATCCAGAGATGAGGTTAACCTGAATTACATGTGGCACTTTAGACTAGATTATATTAGAGAAGAAAGGATTAATAGACTGGTGAAAGATGGTCTTTTAGACTCATTCTTGGATGAGTCGTATCTAGTCTTTGAATCCTACCTTCAGAAAAAATATTCAAGCTACCCTTTATGGGATACGAGAAAAAGACCACTGAAGTACTAGCTCTGGTACATACTGATGTGTGCGGCCCATTTGATGTGCTAATCAGAGGAGGTTATCTCTACTTCATCAACCTTATCGATGATTTTTCACGATACGGATATATATTCTTATGAGACACAAATCTGAAGCTTTTGGAAGGTTCAAAAAATTCAGATATGAGATAGAGAAGTAATTAAAAATTACTTAAGGTACTTTGATTAGATCGAGGAGGAGAATATCTGAATGAAATTTTTTGATTATCTTAAAGAAAACAACATAATCTCTCAATGGACTCTATTTGGAACATCTTAGCTCAATAAGATTTCAAAACGGAGAAATCAGATTCTATTTGATATAGTTCGATCCATGATGAGCTTCACCGACCTTCATTTTTTGAAGATATGCCTTAATGATTACCAAATATTTAATTAATGACTGCCAAATATTTAATTAATAGAATTTCTTTAAATCTATTCCTACCATGTCATATGAGATGTGGCATAATAAGAAGTCAAATTTTGGTTATCTCAAAATTTGGAGATGTCCTATTTATGTCAAATGGCAATAGATGGACAAGTTAGAGGTTAGATCTATGAGAGCTCATTTTATATGGTATCTAAAAAATCTTTGGGGTACTATTTTTATCTTTCGACGGATCACAATATAATTGTGAGCCGGTATGCCAAATTCTTGAAAAAAGATTTTATCCAGAATGGAGATAGTGGGAGAAAAATTCAGCTTGAAGAGAGTATCTCTAAAAAGCAATGAGCCATAGAGCTTGTGGAACCCATTCCACCTCGTAAATCTAGTAGGATCACACATCTTCTTGAAAGATATATGGATATGCTGGAAGAGGATGTTGAGAAATATTCCTTATGGCTGATATGGATCATGTTGATGATCTTAAATTTATGATGAGATGATGTCAGACATCGACTTTGAAAATAGTTGAAAGTGATGAGGTCAGAGATTAACTTAATGCATATCCATCAGGTCTGGATCTTAGTAGATCCACTAGCAGGAATAGTTCCTATTGGGTGTTAATGGATTTTTAAGAGAAAGATCGGTTTGGATGAGAAAATGGAGACCTTTAAAATAAAGCTTGTAGCTAACTATTATGGTCAGCACGAAGATATTGACTATTAGGATACTTTTTCATCAGTAGCTATATTGAAGTTCATTCGGATACTGCTTGCTATTGCAACAGCTCATGATTATGAGATATGACAGATAGATATGAAAACTACGTTTTTGAATGGATATCTTAATGAAGATATCTATATGGAGTGCCTGCTTCGGTCCGTGGGCCCACTTCGATGGCCTGTGGGCCATACCAGTGTGCTTCTGGCCTTCTCTCACATGTATCTCCATCATTCGGACTTCATTTAGGCTGATCTTGATCTCGTTGGATTTCTTTCGTCATCTTGAACCTCGTTTTGAGCTTATTATGGATTGAATCTTAAGATATTTTCCTCAACAAATGGAATAAATACTAAATGAGCCAAAGCTCAAGAAATAATAAACTTGTTAATGCATAATGAAGTCGATGATTGTTGCTTTTTAAGGCTTGGACTTCTTTACTTTGATGAATGAGGGGCTCTCTTATGATTTGTGTGGATGGTCTCTTGATGGCTCAAACAATTAATCTCTTAAATCCTCTCTCTTGGACTATCTCAAGAATATTCAATTCTGTCACCAAGAATGTTTTCTCTTTTCTTCCCTCTTGGATCACTTCCCTAATTGATTTTATATCTTAACTTAGTTGAAGTATACTGGTCATTAGAGAGGTCAAACTAGCCATTGAAAGTCAGATTTATCTATCGGAAGCTTGTAGAAGAACTAGCTGTTAGGTCATTAGAGCTTAGGGGTCGACTCCCAATCTTTGGGGTCAACTCGTTTGTGTATCAACTTGGAGTTAACTTGGGATCCACTTGAGCTTCAGATTGAGAAATATAGCTCTTTGTCTTATTTAAGAGAGTCGACTAGCCTAATAGAGGTTGACTCGAAGTTCATGGGTTGACTTGTAGTTAACTTGGGATTGACTCTACTTCAAAATTTTTAAAATATTTCAAATACTTCTCCAAACACTTTAAATACTTCTTCAACTTTAGGATTTATTTTTTTAAAATTCTCCATGCTTCTTTAAATATTCAAGCTTATCGTGTTCCCTATATAATAAATTAACTACTCCAAAAATACATAATTATTAGTACCATACTCCAACATTTTGTACTTACCAAAATCAATCATTGGGTCAATAATCTCTTCATTTTTGATGATGATAAAATTTTGAGTACATGCAAAATAAGTATAATATGATTCTAAGATTTGTATCAATTTATGCATAATTAACATAAAGTAAACAAATAGATGCATTGAGAACATGCTTCACGAACAAATCATAAAACATTCAGATTATCTTAAGCATATACTCAACTTATCCTCTTCTCCTTTTTGACAACATCAAAAAGCTATATATAAATATTTAGAGTATATCAAGAAAATATAGTAAATCATATTTGTGCTAATCAAATTTTAGAGTAATTGAGAAGCTTAAGGATACAAGAATGAAAGATCAAATTAAGAGTATTTAATCATTTAAATTAATGTATCAAACCATTTTGGATTCAAGAGATAATTTTCTTCAAAAAAAAAAATATTTAGTTACTATAGACATACTTAACTAGCTCTCTCTCTCTCTCTCTCTCTCTCT
>KE511683.1:9462-19661 GCA_000441515.1 Elaeis oleifera | reverse complement strand
TTTTATGATGAACTTGCCAAATAACTATTATTATTAGATAATTCATATACTAATTCTAATCATCTACCACTTAGATGATAGGCTTTAGGACACATTTTCCAACACTAGGTTCTTCATAAGCTTCGACTAACTTAGTGTCTGCTATGTATACTTCTTCATCTCCTAGAGAATTTTTGGGATTCTTTTCTTCGGGCTCTCCAATATGCAGAGCTCGAGATGGGCACTAACTAGAGATGTGACCTAACCCATTGCACTTGAAGCATCAGATTCCTGAATTGCTACCTCTCAGATTTTCTACAAAGGCTAGTTTGTCTTTATCATCCTTTCTCAGTGGGGGACCAACAGGTGGGATACGATTGGTTGGGTTCTGACTATAGTCAGATCTAGAGATCTGATTAAAGTCAGATCTAGGACCAAGAATACTAGGTTTACGTGACTCAAGTTGTTGGGTTATCGACAATTTTTGGAATCTCTCATAATCCTGGGCTAATTGATAGGCTTGTTCTAGGCTATAGACCTCGCACATAAATAATTCGCTCTATATGTCATCCCTTAAACCAACTCAAATCTTGACAAGATGATAAACGGATCTTCACTAACACCACATCGCATAAGGTATTAATCAAATTTGACGATGTACTCAGATAGACTTGCTATCTTGGGTCAACCTTTATCATTGGTCCAGAAGATGCTGCTGATAGGAGGTAGAAAGATATTTTCATGAAGTTTATCTTTCATCTCATCTTAAGTACTTATGGGCTCCATCTCCTATGCATGGTTAATCGCTCCATATTTTGCCAATATAATTTGGCTTGACCCAGAAGCCTCATTTTAGCAAACCTATTTCTTTCCTCAGATATATCGTACCATTCAAAATAATGATTCATGTCTGTCTCCCAGTCAAGGTACTCGTTGGGGTCCAGATGGCCCACAAAGCTTGGTGCTTCGACCTTGACACTCCGAAGTATTTTCTTGTCCTAATCATTACGATCGTGATGGGGTCGGACTGCTTGATTGCGACCTCTATCAAAACTAGGATGGTCACATCGCTCTCTAGGATAGTCAACTAGGGAAGGGGTATTCCTAACACATTCTTCCATGCCATTCATCCTTTCTTCTTCTAGGGTCCCTACTCTCATATTCAAATCCTAGATTGAACCACCTATGGCATTTAGCCTCTCAGTAATGTCCTTAAGAGCTGCGGCAAAATCAAAATCTATTTTGTGACTTGACTTGGGTTTTCTGGATAATACTAGCTCTAGACCTGGTATACATGCAGTACAACCAACTCTAGTATAACCGACTCTAGGGATTTTCTAAACCTAAAAGCTCGAATCACTATGAATTGATCAAAGCACAAGTAGACCAATACTTGAATCTTTGGGCTAGCTAGATAAGAGGTGGAATTTATAGGAGGCTCTCCTTGCTCTCGTGAGGTCCTACTTAAGTAACCATAATTACTTAGGCATTTGCCATGTAACTCTAGCCTTAGACACCAGCTTACGGAGTCAACTGTCGATCGAACTGGCACTAAGACTCATCGTAGCAACTGAATTTAACTTGATTTGATCCTAATCTTTTAATGTCTAATTGATTTTAGCTTAGGCTTGGGTCAATGCACATGAGGGTGGTGGTTTTGGGCCAAAAAAGGTGATGAAATCCTTCCTTATCTTATGATAGGAGTGCCCTTAGAATAGCTTATATATGCAAACAAAATGCAAACATTGATTTCAAAATGAAATAAACAGTAACAACTAAGTTATCAAACTAGGAATTGAAACTAAGTCACGAAAATATGAAGTTCAAACAAACATAAAAATTCCTAAGTGCTGAAAGATTTCAGACTCTCTAAAATTCTGTTTTGGATCGTAGAACCTTCTGGTTGAAGTTCTGCTACATGGTTCTCAAAGGATAGTTTTTATAGCTTTCAAAGTATAACTAGATTCCTTATCGAGTAAAGATTCCAGAAAATTAAGTCTTGGAGTTTTTGAATGTTTCAAGAGGTGTGAAACTCTATTTTCTTTAGGTTGCACAAAACAGGATAGGTCACAGAATTCTGTGCGCTAACCTTTAACTAACAAATAAATCTGGCACCAATCCCAGATCTATTTTTTAGATTTCTACTCATGAAAATCTTCCTTATCGAATCTAATTTTAAATCATCAAATTTTATAAATTTCTGATTCTCCTATAGATGGAAAAGTTTATTCTTCCAAGGATGTACAAACAATTTTCTGAATAGTTTCAGGTGCAGAAATCAGGACGTGTAAGATATTTTAGAAGGGTCTTTAAGGACCAAATGGTTTCAGATTTTTATAAATTTAAAATCCAACTTAACAATCAAGTCTAGAACCTACACAAAAATTTGAAAATTTTTGAGGTCTTTAGAGATGGAAATCGTAGTTCCACTAAGGACTATGCAGGGTACCAGCATGCAGGGTTTGATGCAGAAAGCTATCTAAATGTAAAACTTTAGCCCTAATCTAACCCGACTTTGATACCAAAACTGAAGTGGGATGAGGCTAGTTCTAGAGGATGCAAGAAACAAGATTATTAGCAATACAGCAGATAACCGGCAAACAATGATAATGGAGGTAATTATGTTAAAATTGGAAAGAGATTACTCTTATGCACGCAAATAGTTCAGTCCCCTAGATCTAGAAAAGAACCCTAGATGATTGAGAAACCATCCATGATTAGGGCATCAGATCATAATTAAAAGAATTGAAATCTAATTAATAAAAAATATAGGATTAACTTTTACAATAATGTTTTAGTCAGAGATTCATTTAGAAGCAAGGGATCTCACAAACACATCGATGAAGACTTCTAGATGAGGAAGGATTAGGATGTTGAATCAAGTCGCGATTATTGACAATTGTTTTCGTTGTCTAAAAGTATAGGGATTCAATCTGAGCATGCGAAGAATTGTCTGCAATAATGAATTATAAAATCACTAATCATGAAAGGAGTAAATCTTATCAAAGGATGATGGGAATATAGGCACAGAAAATGGATCTATGAATGATAGATGACGCTGTAAGCAGGATGCAGGCGTTGGGAAGGAGGGTTGATGTGTTGGAATTTTGCAGATTGGTTGGATTCTTCATTCTTCAACTGAGCAAGACTTATGAGAAGAGAAGGAAGAGAGGGAAAGAAGAAGGAAGGCGGAGAGGGGGAGGAAGAAGAGAGCATGTAGAAGAAAAGAAACAAGTTTTTTTATTCTCATTCAATCTGCATTACAAGACCCTTGTTCCCTTTTTTAAAGAAAAAACCTTATCAAACCAAAACAGAAGGAGGTGCGATCTCATTTTTTGCATGAAGGATGTTGGGATGCATCAATCTGAATGGGATTCTGTTTCGATAAAGAAGTCTAGGCGTTTCTAATCTTAGTGCGTGCGAGAAGTGGTTGAAAATCTATGCATGCGTCGAACTGGGTGTTCTCCAAGTGCCTGAAATGGCTGATTTTGGTGCACCTCCTAGTGGCTGAAACTAGTTGAGCTCAATTATAAATCAAACCCAAATAGTTGACTCTAACTAGGACTCAATTACATAACTCAAAATAAAACTACAGGACTCAAATTAAAATGACAGGACTCAAAATAAAATGACAGGACTCAAAATGATAGGAAGCGTGCCATAAAGAATCCTGGTGATTGGTGTCCACACCATTTTCTGTAATAATATTCCTCTTTATGCCAATATTATCATCTTGCATAGAAGAATGATTACATTTAGAATTTAGATTCAAATCTAATTTATATAAACCATCCATCAGAAAATCAATGCCCAATAATACTTTATTCCAAAAAGGTTAGCTACAGAATTCTCGAAATAAAACCAAACCAATATTTATCAACTTGGAAATAGAAATTAAATTTCTAGAGAACTAAGGACATAAAGTATTCTAAAGATCCAAATAAAATTAGAATTCAATATTACTCTAAAGGTTCTCACAGCTTCTATGTATGAACATATTCGGTTGCTTGAATTGATATGTTGTTCACTTCCTTTCAGGTCCCTTAGATTGAAAAAGTCCTACATGATATTGGTAATGTAAATTATAGTATCAAAATCAATCCATCAAGTATTATTAGGAACATCAATAGCAAAGATTCATGACACACTAGAGATATAAAAGTACCTTTTTTTTAAAGCCGTTTCTCATACTTAATGCAATCCTTCTTCATTTGTCCTTTTTTTTACAAAAGAAGCATGCAACTTTATTACCATGATGCTTCATTGGCATTGCAACATCTTTATCTTTCTTGAGAATACCTTTTTCCTTCTTTTTATACAACGAGAAGCTAGGTTAGCAGTTTTTATCTCTTGCTTCTGTTGTTTTAGTCTTTCTTTCTCTTGAACACACATGGTCAAAAGTTCATTAAAGACTATTTTTCTTATATATATTATAGAAAATTTTGAAAAGGCCATACTCTGCTGATAGAGAATTCAAAATAAAATGAACTAAAAAAATCAAAAATCTCAACTTTCAAAACTTAAGTTGAGCAACAATATCTCGCATTTGTATAACATGGTCACATACACCTTTAGTATTATCAAACATCATGCATGAAATCTTTTCATTAGGGTACTGGCCAATGCCTTATTAAAACTTTCAAAATGTTCTTCAATTGTCTTCATAAAATTCTTGACCTTATCACATTGAGGGATTCATCCTCTAATACTTTTAGGCACTTGAGACTTGATGAGCATCAAACTCAAGCAATTGGATCGCTTCCATATCTTATATGCCAAAATCTATTATGGTGTACTTGAATCCATAGGAATAGATGGTTCATCCATACGAAGTATCAGGTCAAGATCATTATATCTAAGAATATAAATAACACTATTTTCTAGTCAAAAAAATTATCATCACTTAACATTGGAATAAGAGTAGTATCATTAATATATGCAATAAGATTAGCTGCAATAATCAATAAGCATAGAAAATTTTAGTGCTATGAAGTATAAACTGTAATATGAAATAATCAATATTAATTTTAGTAGTAAATTTTAATCTTCCTATCGTAGAGGTGCATCATACATAAAATTTATTAATACTTTATTAACAAGACCAGCAACATAGGTACCAAAAGATAGTAAACTTTCATACCTATGGGTCTAAAAAAAAATCTATCCTTAATATCTAAATTACTATCTTATTCCAATTAAATCACAAAATAATCACTTCCTATGGATAAAGTTAATTATCTTTATGACTTAGTTGCAATTTTCTTTGCATGTCATTATACTTTAATTTATCATCTTTATGTGATTTTTACTATATTCAGGATGCTGTAGCTAATCCTGAATATAACAAACCCACTAACTTTAATATCGCATTGAATAACTCTAAATAACTATATGAAACTTTATTATGGTTTTCATCTTTATCATCATTACAAATTTCTAACAAATAATCTAGACCTTTTATTTAACCAAGAGAAATTAGAAAACACAATTTAAAAGGACCTTTATGTAATAAACACTTTTTTAGGGAATAAATTGCAAAAATTTCCTAAATTGAATTTGGTTTGGTTCAGCCAATTATTGAAAGGGTCTTACTGAATATATATTTATCAAGGACTTAAATACAAAATCTTCTTTTAGTAAATGGGTCCAAGCTAGATTTTGGATTTTGGGTTGGGACCTTATCTTCTCCCTCTCTTCCTCTTTTCCTGATCACATCTCCAAACCCACTTTTGCTAGCAATTGACCCCCATAAACACCATCGGCGAGACACTGGCTATCCTCTACTACCGGCGGTTGGCTTGAGACCACCGTCCCAAATGCCGATAAGCTGGCGATGGGCAGATCAATGGGAGATTCAAGAAGAAGGGGCAAAAATGGTGCTCCTCCCTTTAACTTTGGTCGGCGGCCGACAAAATGCCCAAATGGTGGACCGTCGGACTCTCCTCAACCTGACAGCCAGATTCCCGACAACTGAGGGGACAACATTAGAGAAGAATGACCTAATTTTCACCAATGGAATGATCGGATTCACAGCTAAAATCTGGCCTTGCCACCGGATAGAGACACTGCTCACCTATACGTTCGGGAGACTTGCCATTGATCGATTTACCAGATGGCCGCCAGCAACCTCTCGACATCCATATGCTCGGATTCACTAACAGCTCATAAGATCCAGTGGCCTGCTTTCTCCCCTTTTTTTATTTATTTTATACAAACTTTTGGGTGGTTGTCAGAAGGGAGGCGCCAGCGATTAGGCATGGGTGGCTGCTGGACATGGACGGAGGTCCAGCCACCGTGAAGAGAAGAGGAGGAGGGCACACCATCGGCTCTCTTCTTCTTATTTTTAATTTTTTATTATTTATTTAAAAATAATTATAGCTCAAAATAAATCATAGAACAAATAAATAAAAATTATAAATCTTTTATCGGATCCGAAAATAGATCTAAATCGAGATGACTCCGATATCAAACAACTAATCAGGATCAGATCTACGTTCAACATCATAGCTTCAGGACTTGCCATGAGCCCCATCCCCTTAATAAATAAATAAAATTATAAATCTTTTATCAGATCTAGAAATAAATCCAAATCGAGATGGCTCCAATATCATGTAACTAACTAGATCTATGTTCAACAACACAGCTTCAGGACTCGCCATGAGCCCCATCCCTTTGGATGTTGGTGTTGGATGTTAGGTATTTTGCATGCAGATTTCAAAATAATTTTAAATACAAGCAGCGGAAGATAAGATTAAATTAGTTTAATCCTATGCATGCATAGATCTAAATCAAATACCTATGGATCTAGTTCATATGATGATAAATAAGATATAAAGCATCTGATTTCAGAGATTAAAATTATTTATGATCGAATCACATACTTGGATCACAGAACTCTTTCTCGAATCCACACACGTGCCCGATCTCTAATGTAGCCGCACACATGCCCGGTCTCTATGGGTATCCACACGAGGTCTGATTTGATCAGAGGCTCTTTGATCTCCTCGGGGTGCTAGCTCCCTTGCAGATATTGCTTTCTTGATGGTTGAATAGGACCTTCTTCAATCTCTAAGACTCTCTCAAAGAGGAAGAAGAAGACTAAGAGGAAGAAGAAGAGGAACTAGATGAGAACCTTTCCCTTCTTTCTCTCTTCCTAAACCCAATGCCCAAAACTCCTCATGCCTAAAGCCTCATGCCCCAAGTCCCTTTCCTACATGAGATCTGATCTCAATTCTAATCTTAACATCCCCTATTCCCCTCCTTAAATAGGCATCCAATTAGTTGGTTTAGACTAGGTTTCAAAGATTTAAGCCCAACCAAATTAGGACGCCTACTTTGGTTCAAAACCAACCAGATTTAATTCAAAATTAAATCAGATTAAAGGGAGAAAGAGAGGATGCGTAGAGGGGTGTTGGTGTGGTGTTTGGATGTGTGAAAACCAAGGGACGCATTCTCTTTTAGCATAGAGTTAGTTATGATGCAAGAAAGAGAATCCCAATCGAACTGAGATTTTTTTTAGGTACTGATTTAAAGCTAATTTAATAACTTTTAATCTTAACCAACTTAGAATTATATTATACCCAAATCAAGCTAATTCCTAGTCCAATTAGGAACTCAAATTAAATCTGATTTGAATCCTAATCTGATTAGAATTGATTCAATCAAGTTCTAGTCAAACTAGGAATTGATCTCCTTATGTAATTGAGTTATCTCATAATTCAATTAGACTTGATCTAATTAAATCCAAATTAAATTTAATTAAATTTAATTCAATAAAATCTGACTTGAATCCCATAGCTCAATCAAATTGAGCCAAATAGTAATCTAATTGTCAATTAATCTTTCTACAATTCACTAACATTTAGTGAATCTTTCAATCATAACTTTTGCATTATTAATCATATTGATAATTAATTTTCATTACGATTCTCAATCATAACTCAACCATCTAATCAGTTAAGAACCTATTTTTTGTATGACCCTATAGGTTTCATTCTATCTGATAGTGAGATATACCATAATCTCATCATAGTATCATCGAAACATTTTTCGATGGATTAAAACACTTCTAACTCACACCCATCAAGGATCATTAATCCAGAATGATCCTAGTAAGTTCTTATAATCTACTAGTGACATCTAATAGCATGTGGTGATAATTTAGCAAATAAAAGTAGAACCTCCAGGTATAGTTACCGTATGATTCAATTCCTCTATCGTATGTCCCAACAAGATGGAGGTTATAAAACTCATCAAATCCCATCATCTGTCATATGAAAATTCGATTAGCTTAAGTTCAAATGTGATACTCATGGAAACTCCTTCCATCCATCACCTTGCTATGGCTATAAATTTATGGACTTAGCTTTTCAAATCTTATAAAACTACTCCTTATCTACTAAGGTCGATAGAATCTTTATAAGTATGCATCCTACTCCTATAATGAACTTACTGTAGCCAACATACATGATAAGGACCTAAATAACTAGGAGACATATTTATATATATTCAAACTACAGCAACCTCATTGTAAGCAATTGAGATACCACAGGTTAAGAAACCACTCACACTACTACAGCATTGAAAAATTACTGACGAGTAAGTAGATATCCATATGATCTCTCGTATGGTCACGCTCAATATCGATGTTCTCTAACAACCATCCATACTCTCGCTCAGTGTCTCCACACCGCAGACTTAAGACTTATCTATCCTGAAGGAAGCGATCCGTACACCGTTCTATCCAGATCAATCATTGTCTCTATGATGATCCAATGATCGGGAGTAGATTTAGGAATTAATTATACATATCTCAAGTTCTAAACTCTCTAAAATATATATCTTTAGGTTATTAATTCTTGGATGACTCTCAGACATATAACACAATAATGGATAAAATTACCCACTTTATTGATAAATTAATAATTTAAGTATAAAAATATGTCTCAAATTATTACAATGTGTCTAACATATTGGTTTCTAGGACATACATCTAACAATCTCTCATTTGACTTAAAGCCAATTGTCCACCAACTTTAGTCCCATTTTCTCAAGATGGATTTTAGTCTTCGACTGGCTCAACTACTTCGTAAGTAGATATACCACATTATCTATGGAGTCCACTCTTCATACTTCGATGTATTTCTTTTAGAGATAGTTGCGTATAATATGGAACCACTGAAAGAAATATGCGATAGTGTAGTACATGTAATTAAAATTTATGCAGCGAAAATAAAAGATTAAACGATTTAATCTTAATCATATGCATAAGATCCTATCTTAGACTACCACATCATGATCTTTGATATAAAAATATACACTATATATCTGAAAATAAAGATCGCATCGATCTCATCGATGCTGAAATTCTAGATCTAATTATTAGATCTACTATAGGAATCAAAATAAGTTAGAGATCGTTACTAAACAAATTGATCTTGATCTCCTCTGGTCCAATGATTGGAGAAAGTATTCCTTAGGCCACTCACAGCCACACGGAGTCATCTGGCCTCTACAGGAAGATCCATGCAAGACAAGCACAGATCAGAGACTTGGAGGTGCTAGCCTGCAAGCAACTTTGACAGCTGATTTGTTCCTCCTTCTTCAAGTACCTTGGACACTCCAAAACAAGAGAGGATTAAGAGGAGGAATAGAGGAGGAGAAGAGGCTCTAAAAATAATAACCAGCAAGTGATTGATCATGGGATGTCTAAGAGAGAGGACCCTTTTTTATAGACTAGGAATTAGGGTTTTCCAAGGAAGGGCACCAAGAGTCAATGCCAAAACCTCCTTTTGGCATCCCAAAAAATTCCAAAAAAATTATTAAGATGTGGAGAAGGATTTTAAAGTCTCAAATACCAAAGAATTCTTTAAGAAAATAAGAAAAAATTAATATGGCACCAACAATATTCTATATACGAAAAATCCCTTTCTTAGTTTACCTCTAATCTCTAATTCAGATCGCATTCGAATTAGGCAAGAGATAATATTATGACTCATCAGCTATTGCCTCCCACTCTTATTGGACCCTCTATCATGATGCCAAAAATCATAACCCAAATCCAATTAGACATGGAGAAATTGGCATGGGTTTAGGAGTGGCACAAGAGATAAGGATAGAGTCCTAGTTTGACTTGGACTCTTCATTTCTAATTCAATTTTAATCCAAATTAAATTTGGATTGAACCGACTAATAGAAATAAACCTAATCCAATTAGAAAT
>KE511667.1:7632-18104 GCA_000441515.1 Elaeis oleifera | reverse complement strand
TTTATTTTATTATTGACATATGATCATAGTCAAGATTAGGAAAGTGGGAACAAAATGAGAAGCCTCTTTTCCCCTAATCTCTCCACTTTCAAGTAGCTTCAAACTTGGATGGCCTAAAATCATTTCACCATCTAAATTAGTTACTTAATTTAGATGAAAGTAAGTTTAGAGGCTCAAGTGATTCATCCGATTCATCCCAACCAAAATTCTAGATCTTCATACCTTGTAATATGTTAATGTATGGTATAATATGTATGTTTACTTACATATATTATAATTATACATATAATAGTATAATTGTATCTGTACCATCATATGTATTACAATATATGTATCAAAAAAGAGAAAGCCCAATACATGAGGCTCTTGCCACTATAAAAAATTAAAGGGTCTGATGCACTAAGCCTTGCCTTTCATATAAAGAGGCTGTTTTCGTGTTTAAAAACCAATGACAACTAGGTCATACTATATATATATATATATATATGCATAATAACCATCACTAGCTAAAAGAATGCTAACATAGCCTCGTTATGCATCAAACTTATAATAGTGACCATAATTACAAGTATTAAACATAAAAGTAGCCTCAATGTCAGATCATAAGGGGTTATAAATGCTCACATCAGGACAGTGCAATAGATTCATTCTATAATTATCATATAGAAATTTATGCTCTTATTTTATCAAATTACATATCTGTTAGGTATAAATTAACATTACTGTGCTCAGGCTCAATCACATGAGATCGGCAGGCATTGGTTTGTATTTAGGGTAGGATTCAAGCCTGTTAGACCTAAGAGCATAGTCTAAAGTAGGGTTGTCCAAATAGTTTTATATAGTTATGTTGTTGAACTTGCTTGCTTCCAAACAGTTTGTAACAAGATTCATTACAATACAACCATACAAGAGATAGAAGAATTATCATCAAAAAAAAAAGAACATAGAAGAATAATGATATAATTATAATTTTTTTGATCAATGAGGTTTCAAGGCAATACTTGCATTATTTAAGACTATTTAGATAGGAGGGAAATCTGCTGAGAACCTGACTCTACAATAGGAGTTTTGTGCTGCAGTCAAAGATCAAACAACTTGGGAAAGTGGGAGAGCACTTCCTACAATATTGGCTCTCTCCATACCGTGAGGTATTTAGCATGTAAGAGTTCACGTTGAACTCTCTCTTTTCCCATGTGATATGGGGAACAAAGAAAAAGGATGGTCGGCACAAAAATTCTAGAGTCCAAGGGATTTTGGACTTTTTCTCCTATCTAAACTCTATCTCCAATTCCTATTTAAACCTAGCCCCATATGGGGTGGCAATATGGGCTGATAGTGATCAGTTTTGGATGCCAAAACCAGAGGAGATATGCGTAAAAAATTCCAAGGGAGAGGGGCACGGCATTAAGGGTCATGGCATGAGGTATATGTGGTCATATCTGTTCTTTGTTACTAACAACCAAAGGTTGGTTGTTGGGGACTCTTCTCTCTCTCTTTTGTCCTAGTTTAGATATGGTTTTTCCTCTCTTCTTTGTCCAAAAGTTGGATAAAAATTCTTATATCTCTAGCGTAGTGATTTGATGCATGAATTTTAAGGAGAAAAGAGAAAAAATATTCTTCTCATGATCTCTAACGTAGAGATCATCATCCTTCTATTTTTTTTTCTTTCTAAGAATGTCTTAAGAGAAAAGAAGATTTTTCAACCACCAAGATGCGATCTCTGTAAGGGAGCTAGCACCCCGATGAGATCAAGAAGCTTCTGATCAGATCGAAGTCTCGTTTGGATATCCATAAAGGTCGGACACTTATACGATTTTAAGAGACCTTCGAAAGATATCCATGATCATCAGTTCGTGATGTAGATCGACCCGTGCTAAGGTATAAAAATTAGATCTTCTCTATTTATTTTTTTCTATTTAATTTTTGTATCTGAATCCTATCTCACATATGTAGATCCTGTTGTATGGTTTTAAGATTTGATCTTATGCATTCTTAGATTAAATTAGATTTAATCTGAATTTTAAAAATTTTACTACGTACTCGTTTCAAAAAAATTTTGCATGCATGAAACCATAAAATCCCAACAGTTATGTTGTTGAACTTGCTTGCTTCCATACAGTTTGTAACAAGATTCGTTACAATACAACCATACAAGAGATAGAAGAATTATCATCAAAAAAAAATAGAGATAGAAGAATAATGATATAATTATAATTTTCTGATCAATGAGGTTTCAAGGCAATACTTGCATTATTTAAGACTATTTAGATAGGAGGGAAATCTGCTGAGAACCTAAGTCTACAATAGGAGTTTTGTGCTGCAGTCAAAGATCAAACAACTTGGGAAAGTGGGAGAGCACTTCCTATAATATCCCCAAACATGTTGAGTCCTACATAAAACTCAACGAGCGCATACATGTTATTTTACATGCATGACTTGTTCTTTTTTATGATCAAACAGTTTAGTTTTTTTGTACTCAAATTCTGTAATGACATTGAATTCCAACCATCATTAACAAATTAAATACATTTTAAAATTTGCAAATTATAGTTTCTAAAACTATCTCTATCATCGGGTTCATTAGCTGGTGGCAAATTTCAAGTTAGATATATGAACCTGTTCAAGTTAGATGTATGAACCAACGTACCAAGGAACATATATAGGTCCAAAAACCAGCAACTAAGTCTTAATAATAGAACTAGCAACAGCCTTGCCCAACCAGGGCCATAGAACCAAGAAAGTGAAGATGGCAAACAAAGACACTTTTATTCTTTTTCTTCTTTTTTTTTTGATGGGAAGGAAGCTAAGAGAGTTAGCCACCTGAATTTTATTAAAGAACAAGTTACTGAGAGCTAGAAAGAGATACAAAGAGGGAAGAAACAGAAAGGGGCAAAACAACAAAAGGAGGGAAATAATAAGAGAGAGGGAAAAGACCTGGAGTCTGGAGCAGATCAGCCTCCCATCAAACCAGGGGGGGATGCAGAGTTGAAGAGGAGTCTGCAATCAACACCAATGGTTGGATGAACAGAGCTCTTGTCTTCCATCACCATTAAACAGACTCTTTTACTTTGGAAACATATTTGAGCCTACTAGAAAATTGGGCCAAGCACAACTTTATAGTCAAATTCAATTATATGTTTGTGCTTCCCATGTATATGAACCAAAGAAACTCTTATTGAGTGTAGCTTAAATTTTGGCATGACAAATGGTATGGATCTGATTTTAGATTTTAGTTGGTTTGTTTGAGTACTTTGATCTTTTCTTATTATTTTAGGATTTGATGGCTATATATATATACACACACACATACACACACACATATCTACTTGAGACTGCCTTTTGTTATTGAGCCATCACATAGTCTTTGTATTCCATCTTTTGATATAGTAAAATCTCTCTCCATCTTCACTTGGGAACATAGACCAAAGGCCGAGCCATATAAGTCACTGTATTTATTTTCTGCGCATGATTGCTTGTTGTTATTTGTATTTCATACTAATTAATAGATAATCTTGTAACAAACTAGTATCAGAGCCTGAGGTTTAGATTTGTTCAAGTTTGTTCATCAAATCTATTTGGGATTTTGATTATCTATTGCTTCTATTTTTTTCTTCTTTGTGATCACTATGAAATTTAAGATCAAAAAGTTCAATGAGAAGAACGATTTTAGTTTTTGGCATATGAAGACAATGAAGGAATTGAATTAAAACTACAGTGGAGTTAAAATTAATATTATATATACAAGATCTCATCTCGTAAACAGCAAATAAAAATCTGGATCCTCATAGTTTTAAGATTAAGATTAAAAAGAAGGAAGATCAAATCTTTACTTTTGCACGAATAGACCTACACTACAACCTGATGATCGTGGATGTCTTCTCGATCCTTTTGAAACCGCACAAGCATCCGGCCTACAGGTATCCATGCGAGGCTCTGATTTGATCAAGGGTGTTTGATCTCACTAAGGTCTCAGCTCCCTTGCAGAGATCACTCTTCTGATGGTAGAATTCTTTTTTCTATTTGCTAAAAATTCTTCTCAAAGATTTCAACCTTTCCTTTTCGTAGATCGTGCTTCACATAGGAATAGATCAGGGACCTTCTCAGCCTTTCTTGATTCCCTTCTCAAGAAAATCTAGTAATCCCCTTTTGCTCCCTATTCTTTTGGAGGCGTCCAACTACCTTGGGCATCCAAGATCTATGTGAATACAAGAGGGGGCATGAGGTTGGGGTGTCCAATCTTTTGGACATCCATAAGAATGCATGAAAACCAAGAGGCGGCATGGAAGTCTAGGGTGTGTGATATGGGATGTGAAGAAAGGTTTAGACACACAACACTAACTCCCTGAAGATGGGATCTTATCTCATCTTATAATTAACATGAACCCTTATCAAATAGAGTTCTTTGCAGCAAGTATGTGACATGTTAAACCTTTGACCAGTTCACAACTTGCGCAAGGACTTTTGGGCGTATCCATCTAGGTGTGGTTTTGGGGTGCCCAACTCTTGGATGCACACCCCATATTTGGTGTGAGAAATATTTTGGCGTGAGTGATATGGGTGGTGCCAACTCTTGGGAAAAGTCCTTCTATACGTCAATCACATTGATGGATAAAACTTTGATGGATCAACCTTTGATCATTCAAAGTTTGTTAGGAGTCCTATTGCCTTTGGGTTGTCAACCTTTGACATGTCAACTTAAATCCAACCATCTGATCAGACACAACCTCTTATATGCTAACCCATAGGTTATTTCTATCTAATAGTGAGATATATTGTGATCTCTATCATTAATATCATTAAAGCTCCTTTCAATAGATTTGAATAATTCCAACTCACCTAATAAGAATTATTAACCATGAGTTTCATAATCCACCATCAAGATAATACTCATGAGTCCTACAATTCACTAGTGACGCCCAGCAGCATATAGTGGCATTCCAGTAGAATGAAATGGATGAACCTCTAGATACAGTTAACGTGTGATACAATTCTTCTATCGTGAGTCTCAACTAGACGGAGGTTATGAAATTTCTTGTCAAACTCTATCATCTGTCATATGTCAAATTTATTCGACTCGAATTCATGATGTGAAACACAGTATAAATTTTTTTCATTATTCACACGATCCTGACCAAAGTCTTTTGAACTTAGTCTCATAAATCATATAGGATTAACTTCCTTATCTATCAAGATTGATAGATTTCATATAAGTGCATATTCTATTTTTATAATGAATTTACTACAGCCAATAGTACTGTAAGGATCCATATAGTTAGGAGATGCAAAGTATGTACCGTCAAACTACAGCAATCCCATTATAAATAGTCGAGGCACCGCAATTCAAAGAATTAGTCACACTACTATAGCATCGAGCAAGTCACTGACGAGTGAGTAGATATCCAAGTAATTTTATCGTATTGGTTAGACTCAGTGCCCTTGTTCACTACAACCATCTATACTCTCGTTCCAGTATCATCACATTATGACTTCAAACTCATATACCCTAAAGAAAAGTGATCCATATATCAATCTTTCGGGATCAATCATCATCCTCATGATGATTCATTGATCTGAAGCATTTATAAATTAATCAATAATAACACATACCTCGAATTCTCAACTCTTGAGAATATATGTCATCAACTTATTAATTTTTTGGATAATTTACGGACATATAACAATATGAATGGAATAAATAATTTAATTTCATTGATAATGAAAATATCAAATACAAAATTATGTCCTAGAATAAATATACGTGTCACCTTGATTAGCTTCTTGGGTATACATCTAACAATCTCTTACTTATACTAAAATCAATCATCCATACACCTAAGCCCCATCTTCTTAAGATGTACTTCAGTCTTCTGCTGGCTAAGGGGCTAAGTCAGTGGGTCTGCTATATTATCCGTAGAGTCTATTCTTTGTACTTTGATATATTTCTTCTCTATGTTCTAAGATTTTTGGTGAGATCTAGGCTCTTTAGTAAGAGCTATAGCATCATTATTATCGCAATATAGTGTTATGACATCTGGTGACATTACATCCAATTTTGCATTAGATTTCTTAAACCAAAATGCTTTCTTTGTAGCTTCAAAAGTGGCGATGTACTCAGCTTGCATGGTAGAATCTGTAATAATCGATTGTTTGAAACTTTTCAATTCACTAAACCTCTATTGCACAAGAAAATATACCATGATGTAGACTCTCTCATCAACATCAGACAGAAAGTCTGAATCTATGAATCTTTGTATCCTTAAATCTTCTCTTTCTCTAAAGATCAAGAATATATTCTTAGTCCTTCTAAGTATTTAAAAATATTCTTCACTGATATCTATTATTCCTTATCTAGATTCGATTGATATCTGTTCGTGATACTCACAGCAAGGGCTATATCGGGTCGTGTACATAGTATGACATATATGAGGCTCTTTATAGCCAAAACATGCATAAAAAATCTTGCTCATACACTGAATCTCTTCAGATGTATTAGGGCATAACTTTTTAGAGAGATAAATTCTACGTCTAAGGGGTAAGAGTCTTCTCTTAGGGTTTTCTATATTAAACCTCTTCAACACCTTCTTTATGTACCTCTTCTGTGAGAGACCTAACATCCTCTTAGATACATCTCTATAGACCTTTATCTCCAAAATGTAGGATGCTTCCTCAAGGTTTTTCATGAAAAATTTTTTAGATAACCACATCTTAACTGAAGTCAGCATGAAAACATCATTCCCAATCAGGAGGATATCATCCACGTACAATACAAGGATTGTACAGCACTCCCACTGACTTGTTGTTGATAAAATTAAATAATTTGATCACATCGTTGAAATGAGTATTTCAACTTCAAAATGCTTGCTGCAGTCCATATCTAAACCTTTGCAGCTTGCATACCTTGTGACTTTCGTCACTAAAATAACCCAAAGACTGCTCCATGTAGATATTTCCTCAAGATATCTATTCAAGAAGATAGTTTTCACATCCATCTATCAGATCTCATAATCATGGTAAGCCACAATAGCAAGCAGTGTCCAGATGGAGTTTAGCATAGCCATAGGCAAAAAATATCCAGATAGTCAATGCTTTTGTGTTAACTATATTCTTTCACCACGAGCCTTGCTTTATATGTCTCTATTTTTTATCTAAAACTATCTTTCTTTTGTAGATCCATTTGTATCCAATAGGTACTATACCTTCTGGTAAATCTACTAAGGTTCAGACTTGATTAGAATGTATCGAGTCAATTTTGACTTCAAGACTTCCAACCACTTCTCAAAGTTGATGTTTAACATCACCTCATTATAGATTTTGGAATCATCTTCATATTTCTATCTCCTATAAGAATATTTTCTCTACTTCCTCTATCACAATATCACAATATCTTTCAGGAGGATGAAAATTTTACTTGATCTATAAGTTGGAAAGGAAGTGCATGTACTGGCTCAACTTGAATAGGTCCTATAGGTTCTAAGACTCATTGCTCTTTAAAGACTCTCTCTTCAAGCTCAATTTTCTTCCATTACCTCCAACTTGGATAGACTATTTTTCAAAAGATAGTATATCGGCTCATAGCTATATTATGATCTTCTAGAAAGTAAAAGCAATATCCCAAAACTCTCTAGGGTACCTAATGAAATGAGCTCTGTTGGACCTAGCCTCTAACTTGTTCGTCTATAGTCATTTGACATGGACCAAACATCTTCAAATCCTGAGATGACAAAGACTCAATTTCTTACCATACCACATCTCATACAGCATGGTAGGAATAGATTTAGAGGAAATCCTATTCAATAAGTAAGCTACAATAAGTAAAGCATGTCCTCAAAAAAAAAAAGAAGATCAGTGAAGCTCACTATGGATCGAACCATATCCAGTAGAGTTTGATTTCTTTGCTCTAACATCTCGTTGAGTTGAGATGTTCCAGAAGGAGTCTATTATAATACTATATTATTTTTTAAAAATATTTAAAATTTTTACTAAGGTATTCATCTTTTCGATCTGATCGAAGAATCTTGAGAAATTTTTTGATTTACTTCTCTACTTCATATCTGAATTCTTTATACTTTTAAAGGCTTTAGATTCATGTCTCATAAAATATACATACCCATATCGTGAATAATTATCGATAAATATAATAAAGTAAAGATAACCATCCCTGACTTGCATATCAAATGGGCCACACACATCAATGTATATCAGAAAAAATATCTCAGTGGTCTTCCTCCCTTCTCCTACAAAAGATAGTTTGATCATTTTTTTAAGATAGGATTCACAAACTGGATAAGACTCAGTAGTCAATGAGCTAAAAAGCCCATCCTTCTCTAATTTATTTATCCTTTCTTCTCCAACATGACTAAGCCTGAGGTGCCACATGTTGGGTTTTGGAGGTACAATGAAAGGGCTAGGTGTTTAAAATTTTTATTCGAAACACCTGACGTATCAAAAACCCTATTATCCAGAAACCCTTGACTATATCAATCAAAATATAATTAAATTAATCTTGGATAAGAAGAATACCTGTAATGCTCATTTAATTTTTATGAGGCATCCAAATGTCTACCCTCCAATGATGATCCACATAAAAATTAGATCAAAGACAGCACTCCTCCTTCACCTTGCTTCAAGAGTTCTAGCCCCTAGAACTCGACTAGCTCTGTATCGATCAGATTTCTCCAAGAACCTAACTCGACCCTCTTAGAACCTCCTCTGAACTTTTGATTCTTCTTCTTAAAGACCCTCACAACCTTTATTTAGATCAGATAAGGCTTTGTCTTAAATCTTAATGCCTTGTCCTAAAACTAAGATAGGTTGTAAGAAAGAAGGGAGATCAATGGAGAGAAAATGGAAACTCAATCTAAATTCCTCAGACACCCAGCACTCAGACCCTTTTATAGCCACTAGAGGGATGCCAAAATGGAAGAACATGCCTCATCCAAGAGGCCTATTTGATTTGATTATCAAAGATAAGAGTTCCTTCAAGCAGAAGGACTCTTATCAATATACATCGATCTACACCTTCACCTGCGCGCACGACCAAAGAAGGGATGTTTTCGCATCCCTTCTCAAATCAAAAAAATCCACAAAAATCCATATGGATAGGAGACTCATTTCTAATTTCAGAAAACTTGATAAGGTGATAAAAATATCACAAAAAGATGTTATCCTCACACCTCTTCACGTGAGTTCTGATCACTGCATGTGTGCACATGTGAGGAGGCTTCTGGCATCCATTTGGCCGTTTGATAAGTCTGAAAAAATTTAAAAAATCACCAAAAATATCAGATAAAATGTGGAACATTATAAAGAAAATTTCTCCAATTTTAATGAGTTTGATTAGGAGGACTCTCCAAATATGAGGAAATGCGATGATTCAACACGCGCGTGCGAGAGCCCTTCCTCTTTCCAATTTTTTCTCTATCCCAAATAATCTAGAAAAATCCATCTCATACTTTGAGATGTGCACCAGAGGATGGAGGGTGATTAGGGCCACCACATGTGTTTGAATCCTATACCAGAAGGATGCCTCATTTTGCTCATGCCAACACACGCATGCAAAACCTGTTTTGGGCCAAAAGTCCTCCACAATTTGGACTCTTCATAATTGATGTTAACTTTAGATGTGGCACCCCATTTTGGCTTTCAGGTGGCATGACCTGACCCAAATACCCACCAAATTGGGCTAGCTAATTAACAAGTGATGAGACCAAATTGATCTCCCAAGGAGCTAAGGTTTCCACACGTGCTAGCATGCTTATCGGGAACCCTGATTGAATCCAAAATTTCAATCAATCTTATTCAAAGGGTCCTTGGCTAATTTTTATATGTGTGTGACCCATTGAGTTCTACATCTAGCCAGCAGTAGGTCTAGGTACAAGTTGATCAAATTTGATTAGATTTCAATCTAACCGATTTAGGTCTAATCGAGCTAATCCGAGTTCAATAATTAGAATCCTTTGTAATTGGTGATCAAATTAAACTCTTTAATTTGATCAAATCTATAAGTCAAGATTGACGTCTAGCAATATATTATGACTATCCAAAAGATATAAAATTTGATAAAAATATCAAATATATCCTTCAGTGGTAAGTTACCGTGCAATTCAATCCTTCGATCATCCCTACACTCCAAATATGTTCATGAGTATGAAATTATGTCAAACTCAAAATACATATTTATATCAATTTTCAATTAACCAATGATAACTTCAATGAAGAAGCATGAAAAATTCTTTCTAATCTGCTTCCTACTTTTAGCCAAAAGACTTTTTTCAAAGCATCTAAGGATGAGAATACACAGGATGCGATCTCCTCTTACTAGGAGTGATCGATTCCATGTTGACCTACTCACAACCTTCATACACACTCCATCATATCCAGAATACTCCGTACATGTCTTAATGTCATGCCTGAGTATGAACCAAATATGGGTTCGTATGCATAAGATTTTATGGTGATCTCAGGTCTAAGGA
>KE511647.1:597-16529 GCA_000441515.1 Elaeis oleifera | reverse complement strand
TTAGCTATCATAGCCAAAAATCGAGCATGAAATTCACATGGATCATAAATCTGCATCTATATTTTTTCAGAGCCAAATATTTGTGACCTTATCTGTGATGGAACCTAAACTATGCTTTGCTTCATATGTTGGAAAATATATCCCAAAATCAATCATCAGTCTGTTAACGATTAAGTTTATATTTATAAATTATATATGAATTGATAATTATTAATAGAATAATATTTAATTTTTTCATTACTATGCACATCTTCTATGAACTCCAGTATTGTGATGAAGTCCTAAAGACTATTTGAATCGATATAGGAGGATATATCATTTAGTCCTTAAAACTAGTTCACGATCAAATAATATGCTATTATAAAGATGATAGTTATATCAAGTGTAGGTCGTTGTATGCCATGTACGTTGGTGGTTCTCTTAATCAAGGATTGTGAAAATACTGGTATGACATACAAGAGAGACGTAAGAGACATCTCACAGAATGTGACTAACTCCAGAGCGCTCTATTGTCAAGAATTACTCCAAAGAGATATGGATATAAGTATCCCTCCAATCTGAGATCACTATTGTGACTTGCAAGCAACTCACTGTGTTTTGATGTCAGACTACTTGAATTTTTAATTCAGGATCGAAAGATTTATAGGTACAGTCAAGTACTTGTGAACTCAGTGTGTGAGTCGAAATGAGATTGATCACTCCAAATCAATAGAGAGTATGTCTTAATATGTTTCAATTTAGCAAAATCTAGGCCAGGATAGTCCTTGTGAGGAGTCATAGGATTAATTGGATTGAGACACATATAAGGATGCACTGATTGAGAGTTTATAGTAAACTCTGGAGTCATCCTAAGCATCAAGGGTTAAAGGATGAATTATACAATAAATATAGTCCATTAGGTTCTTAGATGTTGTTTCGCACACATTCGACCTATCCAGACGTCAGGTATCATTGCTAGATGGTCACTTCGATTGGTATAAAAATTTATTCTATACTACTAGCATAGATTCGAACATATAAGGTCACAAACATAAGAAGTATCTCTCCGATCACATGGCTGATCGATGATTGAGAATCATCTGAGGATAAAATCATTAATGCGATTGATGATTAACCCTGAGCAATAGTTGCAGTAAATTAATTCACTGAGAGTCAGTAATATTCAGAAGGATTAGTCAATAATTAGATTATTGATTAACCAATTTTATTGAGTATTAAATATGAATTAAATCTAATTAAATTAGATTCAATTAGGTCAAATATAATTAAGTTATAGGATGACCTAATCGCTAAGGGAGATTAAGTCCTGATTTGATCAGGACTTGAACCCAATAAATTTTAATTGACTATCCGCACTCAGGTATTGGGTTCGGATCTCTGAAAGTAGTAGATTAGATCTATTACTTTACTAGTTTTCATGCACATCATGCTGATTTTATTGTTCAGATTTTTTATATGCGCATATTCATGCCATAGATCCATATGTAGGGTGTTTTACGATCAGATCATGTGCTTGCATTACTGAGTAAAATTTTTAATCCAAATTTATTTCACTGTAAAATTTTTAAAATGCATGCATAAATCTTCTATGGTTTTTCAATAGTGGTATCAAAACCACATTTCTTATAACATGTATATTCTATATGTATCTTCATAAAATCTAAATTTTAATTATTTAGATTAGATCTAAATAATTAGTTTTGATTCTGAGTAATATAGTAGTCGGATTGGATAGATCACCATAACCGTTCGATCTAAGGAGAAAGTAGGATTTATGGCCTCTCCTCCTATTCGATGGAGTTCTCCTATGGTGTGTAGGGTACTGCATGATTTTTTTCATAAAGATGAACAACGAAAGGAGCTTAAAAATTTATTTTAGATCTGATATATTATATATTAGATTTGAAATTAATTTACTGTTGATTGTATGAGAACTTGTGAAATATTTTACAAAATTAAAATTATTTCAAATACCGAACCCAATCCATGTTAGTCCTAAACTTAATTAAGAATTAAGTAATCTAGATTTGAGAATCAAAGATCTAAGGCCATTTTCATAAATCATAGATTTATGGGTTAGCTCAAGTCAAGTCTGTTTAACTGGGTTAGATCTCGGGTCTGAAATCACATAGATAATAGACTATGTTAAGTAATTGATCAAATCTAATTAACTATTAATTCTGATTGGATCAATTCTTCTCTTAATCAATTTTCAATAGTTGTAGTTAGTTGAAGTTTATATTTTTTATTAGACCAAGATGGACCTTGATCTGGTTCAGTGGTCAAGCCCGAGTCTTTAGGCAGATCAAATTGAAATAGATAAACTGATTAGTGTTTAAGGTAAGTTTGGCAGTCTTGACCGACGGTCATTAATTGGGAGCTACTCGCATAGTTGAGTCTATGATGACTTAATGGTATATCCTTCTCACCAATCTCACTTACCTGATCAATGTGGTTGATCTATGTTCAATTAGGCTACTCATTCACTCGAGCTAATCCATGTCACATAGGTGAATTAATATGACTGATTTAGATACCTCTGGACCGGCTTGTATCTAATTTTTTTATCTGACTTGGTAAAGTCAGTGAGAGGATTATGATTAGCTGGTCAGTCCTTTTAATTTTTTAAATAATTTAATCAAATTTTTAAATTATTATGTTCATAAATGAAATAGTTATGGTGATAACTAAGTCATAGCCTCCATTAAGTTGGATGGTAATGGATCCAACAGTCTGGATGATCATTAGATGGCACCATATGTCTGGTGCTCATCCAACTATCAAAATTATCATTCATAATAGGTGGTTAGGTTAGTCGAGCCACACTCGGACCTGGTCATTCGTTAGTCTGATACTCTAAATTTTATCATGTTAATGATTAGACCTAACAAGCACTTTCAGTGGAGGCCAAAGCCTACTGAAATGTAGCCTGGGATGAAATAAATATTAAAACTTATTTAAAAAATAATTAATTATGAACCTACCCATAGATGTACAAGAATTGATCGAGCTATACTTGAGCCCGAATGCAGTTTGTGTGGATTTTAGTATCCACTAAGGAATTAAAGTAATTACTCGAATTAGAGGTAGAGGCTACTAATTCATATAAAATAGTAAAAAATTTTAGACTAAAGCCTAAGTCTTTATGCTTAATTAATTCATATACTAATTAGATCTGATTTTTCTTTCAGATATGGCCACTATTTTGTCGCTCCGATTGCTATTGGATAGCGATAAGCTAATGAGATCCAATTTCGATAGCTGGTATCGATAAATTAAAGATAGTCCTAGAGCACGAGCAGATCTTGTATATTCTGACAGATTCGATATCTGAAGAGCCAGTTCCGATCGCTCATGGTGCGGTCTGAGATACTTATCAGAAGTGGCTCAATGACCGAACCACTATGCATTGCATCCTGCTGACAGTAATGAGCGACGAGTTCGGTCATAGGTTTGAGAATGCTCGCCTGCAGTGAACTATCATGGCTTGCTGGGGTTGCTGCAAAATTTTGAGAAGGATCACCAACTCCAAAAGGAGTTGGTGAACTTAGTGGGAGGGTCTTCTTCTGGACATCGATCCTTTAAGAAAGAAAAAAAATAAGAAGAAGAAGGTGCATAGTGCTAGGACATCTCAAGCTGGTCAGACCAAGAAGCTCAAGGCTGATCAAAGTCAGGCAAAATGCTTCTATTGCAAGAAGCGGGGCACTGAAAGAGGAATTATCCTCAGTACATTACCTCTTTGGATCCGAACAGGCCAAATAAGAAGAAGAAACAAGCTATTACTGGGCAAGATATTTATATGATAATCTCTTGCAACTTCTCTATTTGTGATTCAACTATCTGGGTATTAGATACTGGAAGCCCTATTAACATATGCAATTCGTTGCAAGGTCTACAGGTCAGTAGGAGATTTAAGGAAGTAAGAGCTTTCTTAATGTTGGAGATGAAGATCAGTTCCAGTTCTAGCTATAAAATTATCAAACTTGTATTCAAGTATAATGTCGTTGTTCTCAGTGAATGTCACTTCTGTCCTAATTTTATTGAATATTATTTCTGTAGACCTTTTGGTCAAAAATGGTTATGAAATATCAATAAAGAAATTTTGTAATATCATTTTGAATAATATTACTATTATCAATGGACAATTGAACAATAAGATTTCTATTTTATCATAGCTTGTTAATGTAGTGTACATGTCCGGCAAACGTCCTAGAGTAGATGATGTGTCCGATATCTATCTTTGGCACTGCAGGCTAGCTCATATTAATAAAATAGGATAAACAGGCTGACACAAGAGAAAATCCTCGAAGTCAGTGACTGTGAATCACTGTCAGCCTATAAGTCTTGTCTTCTTGAAAAGATGATCAAATCACCTTTTACTAAAAAAGATGAGCAAACCAATGAACTTCTAGGTCCAATACATATCGATGTATGCAGACCTATGAACACAAATGCTAGAGGTGGATATTACTTCGTTACATTCACCGATGTATCACCGATGTATCACCGGCTTCTATATCTAATACATACTGATGTATCACCGACTTCATAAGTACTTGACTGTGTCCAGAAATCTTCGATTCTAATTAAAATTCAGATAGTCTGGTACTAAAGCATAGTGAGTTGCTTTCAAGTCATCATGGCGATTTTAGATGGGAGGGATACTTATACCCATATCCCTTCAGAGTAACTCTTGACAACAGAATGCTCTGAAATTAGTCACGTTCAGTGAGATGTACTCTTATATATTACTTACATGTCATGCCAGTATCTCCATACTCTTTGGTTAAGAGGACAACCAATGTACATGATATACAACGACCTACACTTGATATAGCTATTATCTTAATAGTATATCGTTTGGTCGTGAACTAGTTTTAAAGACTAAATAATATATCCTCCTATATCGATTGAATTAGTCCTAAGGACTTTATCACAACACTGAAGTTCATAGAAGATGTACATAAAGTGATGAAAAAAATCAAATAATATTTATTAATAATTAATAATTATATATAATTTATAAATATAAGTTCAACCATCAACAGATTGATGATTGACTTCGGAACATATTTTCCAACAATTCTCATTTGGACTAAAGCTAATCGAAACAGTATCGTATACCCATCTTCGATTTATAATCTTTGAACTCCTTAATACCGAGGGCTTTAGTAAATGGGTCGGTTAGGTTCTTCTTTCCGTCGACCTTCTGAAGCTCAACATCACCTCGATCCACAATCTTTCAGATAAGAGTGGTCGTGATGCAGAATATGCTTCACATGCTGATGGGCCTTCGATTCTTTTGCTTGAGCAATGGCTCCAGTGCTGTCACAGTAAAGCAGGACTAGACCATCAATGGAGGGTGCCACTCTGAGCTTGCTGATAAATTTTTTTAGCCACACAACTTCTTAGCAGCATCGAATGCCATGATGTACTCCACCTTGCATACTGAGTTGGCCACAGCATGCTGCTTGAAACTTTCTAGCAGACAGCTCCACCATTTAGAGTAAATAATATTCTGACACACTCTTATTATCATCACGATCCGACTAAAATTAAAATCAGTGTATCCTACTAGTTTTAAGTCAGATTCTCCATAAATGAACCATTGGTCTTTAGTATTTCTCAAATACTTAAGGATGATTTTTACAACCTTCCAATGATTCTCATCCGGATCATATTAGTATCTACTCACTATCTCTAGTGAGTATGCTACATCTGACCTCGTACATATCATGGTGTATATTATAGAACCCACTGTTAAAGCATATAAAATTCTAATCATACACTCTCTCTCTTAAGGGGTTATCGGATAATTCTTCTTCGAGAAAAAAATTTCATGGCCTATTGAAAGATAGCTTTTCTTGAAATTTTTTATGCTGAATCATTTCAACACAGTATCTAGGTACGTAGACTGGGAGAGCCCAAGCAGCCTCTTAAATCTATCTCTATAAATCTTTATTCCTAGGATGTAGGCTACTTCTCCCAGATCTTTCATGGAGAATTATGATGACAACCACACTTTTATTCCCTATAATGTAAGAAGATCATTTTCGATTAAGAGAATATTATCCACGTATAAACAAATATACAATAATGAAATGGTTGATGCACTTGTATATATAGGGCTCCTCTCTGTTCTCAATGAAATCGTACGTTCTGATTATTTGTCAAAATACATATTCTAACTCCGTGATGCTTTTTTCAATCCATAAATAGATCTCTGAAGTTTGTACACTTTAGACTCATCTGTGGATATAAACCCTTCAGGTTGTATCATATATATCTCTTCATCTAGTTCTAAATTTAAGAAAGCTGTCTTCACATCTATTTGCCAAATTTCATAATCTAGATATACTACTATTGCAAGCATAATCCGAATGGACTAAGCATTATCACAGAAAAAAATATCTCATCATAGTCAATATCATAATGCTGACAATATCCCTTGGCAACCAGTCAGACTTTATAGATCTCCACCTTTTCATCTACACCTCTTTTCTTTTGAAAATCTACTTACACCCTATGAATTTTACTCCTTCAGTTGGATCAATAAGTGGACACACATCATTGACCTTCATGGACTCTATTTTGGACTTCATGGCTTCAAGTCATTTCTCAGAGTCAGACCTCTGCATCGCATCCATATAAGTGATCGGATCCTCGTTGTTCTCATTAAGCTCAACAGGATCACCATCTTCGATCAAAAAATCATAGTATCTATCTGACTAACATGGTACTCTATTAAATCACCTTAAAGCTGGTTCTACATTGAGCTTCAGATTTGATCTAATCAAATTCGATTTAGGTTTAGTCATTGGTGTCGGTTCATCTACTTGTCGAATTTCATCAAACTCGATATTTGAGGCACTTGTTCCTTCACTAAGAAACTTCTTTTTCAAAAAGTATGCCTTATTGCTGACAAACATTTTTTATTCATCAGCCTAATAGAAGTAATACCCCTTAGTCTCTTTCGGATACCCTATAGATAAATATTTGTCAAACCTGGGTCCGAGCTTGTTTGTTTTCAAATACTTGACATAAGTAGGACATCCTCAGACCCTAAGATGTGAGAGTATCGGCTTACGTCCTGTCCATATCTTATATGGAGTTTTACTTATAGACTTACTGAGAACCTTATTAAGTAAGTAACAAGCCGATTCTAATGCATATCCCCAAAGGAGATCGATAGACTCATAAAATCTATCATGAACCGAACCATATCTAACAAGATTCGATTCTTCCTTTCAGACACCCCATTATGCTGTGGTGTCTCAGGAGGGATCCATTGAGAGAGAATCCCATTCTCCTCAAGATATGTCAAAAACTCACCAGTAAGATATTCTCCTCCTCGATCTAACCGAAGAGTTTTAATACTCTTATTGATTTAGTTTTCAATCTCATTACAGAATCATTTGAATATTTCAAATGACTTAGATTTATGCCTCATAAGGTAGATATACCCATACCTAGATAGGTCGTCTATGAACGTAATGAAGTAATAATATCCACCTCTAGCACTTGTATTCATAGGTCCGCATACATCGGTATATATTAGTTCACTGGCTCGCTCATCTTTTTCAGTAAAAGTTAATTTGGTCATCTTCTTAAAAAATAAGACTCACAGGTTGGCAGTGATTCACAATCACTGACTTCAAGAATTTCTTCTTGTGTCAGCCTGTTTATCCTGTTCTTGTTAATATGACCTAGCCTATAGTGCCAAAGATAGATATGGAACACATCATCTACTCTAGGGCATTTGCCAGACATGTATACTACATTAACAGACTATGATAAAATATAAATTTCATCATTCAATTATCTATTCATAATAATAATACCATTCAAAATGATATTACAAAAATTTTCTTTCATTGATATTTTATAATTATTTTGATCAAAAGTCCTACAAAATAATATTTAATAAAAAACTACAACAGAAGTGATATTCACTGAGAACAACTACATTAGATTTGAATACAAGTTTGACAATCCCTATAGGTAGAACTGGAGCTAGTCTTCCATCTCCAACATTAAGGAATCTCTCGTCTTCTTCAAATCTCCTACTGACCTATAGATCTTGCAATGAATTGCATATGTTAATAGGACTTTCGGTATCTAATACCCAGATAGTAGAATCACAAATAGAAAAGTTGCAAGGAGTTATCATATAAATACCTTGCCCAGCAATAGCTTGCTTCTTCCTCTTATTTGGTCTATTCGGATCCAAAGAGGTAATGTACTAAGGATAGTTTCTCTTTCAGTGCCCTCGTTTAGAAGCATTCTGCCTGAATTTTGATGGACCTTGGGCTTCTTGGTCTGACTAGATTGAGACGTCCTAGCACTATGCACCATTTTCTTCTTATTCTTCTTCCTTTCTCAAAGGATCGCTGCATAGAAAAAGATCCTCTCATTAAGTTTATCGACTCCTTTTAGAACTGGTGATCCTTCTCAAAGTTCTACAATAACCCCAGCAAGCTGTGGTAGTTCACTGCAGGCTTTATCATTCTGAAATGAGTAAGAAATGAGAGGTATGATTTGGGTAACGAGTTCAGGATCGCATCTTTTCTAAGCTATTCATGCAAGAAAAACTCAAGCTTGCTCAGGCGTTCAATTAACTCGATCATGTATAGCACATGATCAGTAACTGATGCTCCCTCCCTCATTCAGGTATTAAAATAGCACAACTGTCTTATGTCTCTCAATATCGTCAGGAGTACCAAAGGACTCGTTCAACATTTACAGCATGTCCCCTAGCTGAACATTCTCAAACCTATGATTGAACTCGTCACTCATCACTACCAGCATGATGCAACGTATAGTGGTTTGATCGTTGAGCCACTTCTGATAAGTATCTCGGACCGCACCATGAGCGTTCGAGACTGGCTCCTCAAAGAAGTGGCCATATCTGAAAAGAAAATAAGATCTAATTAATATATGAATTGATTAAACCTAAAGACTTGAACTTTAGTCTAAAATTTTCTACTATTTATACAAATTAATAGTCTCTACCTCCAATTCAAGAAATTACTTTAATCCCTTAGCAGGTGCTAGAATCCTCACAAACTACATTCAGACTTGAGTGTGGCTCGGCCAACCCTTGTGCATCTATGAGTAGGTTCATAATTAATATTTTTTTAAATAATTTTAATATTTTATTTCATCTCAGGCTATATTTCAGTAAGCTTTGGCTTCCACTGAAAGTGCTGGTTAGGTCCAACCATTAATATGACAAAATTTAGTGCATCAAACTAATGAATGACCAAACCCGAGTGTGGCTCGGCTAATCTGACCACCTATTAAAAGACAGCTAAATTAACATATTATGAATGATAATTTAATAGTTGGATGAGCACCAAGTGTGTGGTGCCATCCAATGATCATCCAGACTGTTAGACCCATTACCATCTAACTTAGTGGGAGACTATGACTTAGTTATCACCATAACTATTTCATTTATGGACCTAATAATTTAAAAAATTATTAATTATTTAATAAATTAAAAGACTGACCAACTAATCATAATCCTCTCACTGACTTCACCAAGTCAGATCATAGAAGACTAGATACAAGCTGATCCAGGGGCATTTAAATCAATCATACTGATTCACCTATGTGATATGGGTTAGGTCGAGTCAATGAGTAGCCTAATTGATCATAGATCAACCACATTGGTCAGGTAAGTAAGATTGATGAGAGAAATATGCCATTAACTCATCATAGACTCAATCTATATGGGTAGCTCTCAATTAATGACCACCAATCAAGACTGTCAAACTTACCTTAGACACCAGTCGATTTATCTATTTCAATTTGGTCTACCTAAAAACTCAGGCTCGACCATTAAGCCAGATCGAGATCCATCTTGGTCTAATCAAAGATATGGACTTTGACCAATTATAACTATCAAGAATTAATCAAGAGAAGAATTGATCCAATCAGAATTAATAGTTAATTAGATTTGATAAATTACTTAACATAGTCTATTATCTATGTGATTTCAAATCCTAGGTCTAACATAGTTGAACGGATCTGACTTGAGCTAACCCATAAATCCATGATTTATGAAAATGACCTTAGATCTTTGATTTTCAAATCTAGATCACTTAATTCTCAATTAAGTTTAGGGTTGACATGGGTTGGGGTTTGATATTTGAAAATAGTTTTCAATATTTTGTAAAAATATTTCATAAATTTTATGCAATCAATATCAAATTTAATTTCAGATCTAATATACAATATATTAGATCTAAAATAAATTTTTAATCTATTTTCATGGTTCATCTTCATGAGAAAAAATCATGCAGCACCTCTATACATCATAGGAGAATCCCATCGAATGGGAGGAGAGAGCCATGAAATCTTTCTTTCTCCTATGATCGGATGGTTATGATAATCTATCTAATCTGACTACTATATTATTCAAAATTAAATTAATTATTTAGATCTAATCTAAATAATTAAAATTTAGATTTCACAAAGATGCATACAGAATATACATGTCAAAAGAAATACGGCTATAATACCACTATAGAAAATCACAGGGGTTTCATGCATATATTTTAAATTTATAGTGGAATAACTTTAGATTAAATATTTTAATCCACAATGCAAGCACATGATCTGATCATAAATATCCTATAAATGGATCTATGATATGTATATGTGCATGTAAAAATATGAATAACAAAATCTACATGATGTGCATGAAAACAAATAAAGCAGTAGATCTGATCAACAATAACTAGGGATCCGAACCCAATACCTGAGTATAGATAGTTGAATGTCATGATCATGAACATAGATCTGGAGGTCCTCGCTAGTTGTTCACAGCCGCACAATGTGTCCAGCCTATGAAATATCGACACAAAGTCCTGATTCCTATCTGCTGTCTCCAGGAGTGCTAGCTCACAAAAATCACTTCTGATGGCTAATCTGATTGGATCTTCTTTCAATTACCTCAGACTCTTTCAAGATTGAAGATGGATCAATGAAGGTTGCTGGAAGATGGAGGAATAGTAGGAACTTACCTAGATCTAATCTAGATCTCCCTCTTTTCCAAATACAATGTAGCATAAAGGCTGAACACTCACCAAAGAAGAGATGTTTCTCTTCTAATCACAGGCCAAAGAGATGGCAACCCACCCCAGATCCTCACACCTCCTAACAAGGGTCAGCCCCTCTTTCTTTCAAATGTCTCACAGTGAAAAGATCGTAGACTTGATGCACAAAAAATCAACTCCTTTTATGGTTGCCGATCAAGGATGATAAGATAGGATAAGTGCCTATTTAAATTCGAATTCAAATCTCATTTGAACTCAAATCAAACTGACCTTATCCTCATCCATCCTCTAATCAAAGAAGTGTTGAACATAAGGAAATGGGCATGGAAAATATCAGGAGCTTCTCTTTTTGTCACACAAAAAGAACTCCTCAAAGTGGCCAACAGGTGGAAGGGATTAGGATGAGGTTTCAATCAGTTTTCAAACTTTTTTAAATTCAAATCAAACCAACCACATCCTTATCCAAATGGGCAACAAAGAGAGTGTTTGCTGGAGAAATATCATGCACAAACAAATTTTGTGTGATGAGTTATGGCATGGAGAAGAGAAGGTGGCACAAGGGACTTCAAACATTCAAATTTTGAATTCAATCTTAAATTTAAAATTCAAATTGATTTCAAATTCAAACCAAAATTTGATCCAATCAAACTCTGTCTGATCAGAAGTGATTAAATCTAATCTAATTTGATCCTAACTCAATTAGGAATTAACTGGATTCAAATCTTGATCAAATCAGAGCTTAATCTCCCTTAGTAATTAGGTCACCCTATAATCTAATGTATTTGACCTAATAGAATCCAATTCAATTAGACTTAATCCAGACTTTAATGTTTAATCAAATTGAGTTAATCAATAATCTAATTACTAACTAATCCTCCTAAATATTACTGACTCTCAGTGAATTAATTTACTGTAACTATTATCCAGGGTTAATCATCAATCGTATTGACGATTTTATCTTTGGATGATTCTTAATCATCGATCAACCATATAATCAGAGAGATACTTCTTTTGTGTATGACCTCATAGGTTCGAACCTAAGCCAGTAGCATAAAAATAAATTTCTGTACTAATCGAAGTGACCATCTAGTAATAATATCCGATATCCGGATAGATCGAATATTTGCGAAGCAACATCTAAGAACTTAATGGACTATGGTTACCGTATAATTCATCCCTTTGACCCTTGATGCTCAGGATGACTTTAGAGTTAACTATCAACTCTTGATTAGTGTATTGTAATTGTGTCTCAACCTAATTAATCCTATAACTCCTCATAAGGACTACCCTGATCAAGATTTTGCTAAATTGAAAATATATTTAAGCATACTTTCTAATGACTTGGAGTGATCCATCCCATCTTGACTCACTCACCGACTTCATAAGTATTTGATTGTGCCCAAAAATCTTTCGATCCTGAATTAAAATTCAAATAGTCCGACATCAAAGCACAGTGAGTTGCTTACAAGTCACCATGATGACTCAAATCGAAGGAATACTTATATCCATATCTTTTTAGAGTAACTCTTGACAGTAGAGTGCTCTAGAGTTAATCACGTTTAGTGAGATATACTCCTATATTTACTTGCATATCATGCCAGTATCTCCACACTCCTTGATTAAAAGGACAACAACGTACATGACGAACAACGACCTATACTTGATATAGCTATTATCCTAATAACATATCATTTGGTTGTAAACTAGTTTTAAGGACTAAACGATATATCCTCCTATATCAATTGAATTAGTCCTAAGGACTTCATCACAAAAATTGAAGTTCATAGAAGATGCATATAAAGTGATGAAAAAAATTAATAATATTTTATTAATAATTAATAATTCATATATAATTTATAAATATGCTCAACCGTCAATAGATTGACGATTGACTTTGAGACATATTTTTTAACAGTGCATTCTACTATTGGCTCGAAATATATTATAGCTTAAACCAATATCATTATGGACACCCATTAAGTATTCAGTCTTTGAGAAACAACATACATCTGAGGACAAAACATTGCTTTTTTGTTGAAATTTTTTTCTTAAGAACTATTTATTAAAGCTCTTTATTGCTTTTAACCTAGCTGATACAATGGCCGCATGAGCATCACTTGGGATTCATGAAGGCAACTTTGTACTACTCCATTCATATTGATGGATCTTAGTTATGGAGAAGATAGGCCTTCAGGTATTGCAGACACAATAGCACTTGTTGATAAGGCAATTGGAAGCACACTTCTCATAAAAAGTCATGCAATCACGATCATTGTCGCAGCTTTGTGCTTCGTTTATGGTAGCTACGAAAATACATCATCTACATAAAAGAAGTCTGACTTTGTTAGTTTCCATTATTACAAAAAATTTTTCCTAGAAAAGATTGGGCAAAGCCTAATTGCATCGACCATTAGTATGAAATGTGATCAACATTAATCAATATATGTGTGTGTCTATGTGAAAGAGAGAGAGAGACTGGATGCCATCAACAAGAGAACTAGTATAAACGAAGCCATGAGGATGGATTTGTTGGCCATGTTCCTCCTATGATGTGTGTTTTATGCCTGTAAGAGTATTAGATGGAGTTATATAGGATAATTATCTCAGTTCCATTTATGAGAATAAATTTGAGTTTATCCAAATTAGAGAGCATCCTTTTCTTGATATGCTTCTTAATACCATATATAAATGTAATTGCATTATTGAGTTCCAACTGAAGAGCTTTATTGCATCTCTTCCTATCTCCTCGCACTAATTTTTACTCCCTCGTGAGATGTCCCATGGGCATTATGGAAGGCATTATGGCAGCTACTAAGGATTAGCAAAAGTTTCTTTGAGATACTACTGCACTCATTTTTTCCTAGTTCTCTCCTGATTTTATTCCTAATTCTCTCCTCCATCCTTCCATCAAAAAGATATGGTAGATAGAAAATGGTTCATCTATCCTCATCTATGTAGTGATAAGATTTTGTGTGGTAATAAAGAGGTCAATGTATTGTAAAATCTAGAAGGATGGTCTTGTTTAAATTTTGCTAATTGATCTAGTATGATTGTCTAACGATATAGAAGTCTAAGATTTATCATCCATAGAAATCTTTTGAAAAATTGAGAAGCTTTAAAGCTAGCTTGAGCATTTAATTAACTCATCCGAGTCCAAATGGGATGCAAGTGGATCAGGTGGACTCAAGGACATGATGAACCAAGTATTGTTCCATCTATATATAAGAATATGAGACTTAATAGCATAATGAAGTTTCCATGCAACCTCATATATTATGGACGTATGGTCCAGATTGTGGATATGCTCCAACGAAATTATTTCACACAAATTTTGGCCAAGATCGAGGTTTGTACCTTATTTGTTAAAATGGAGGTTGTAGGTTTATATGTTGTTCATCTCTTCGAAGACATCTGATAAAATTGGAACAATAAATAGAGGATTAGCAAGGCCACTGCATAAGGATGACACGGTCAAATTGAGAAAAGTTTATATGTTATTCATTGGCCCTACAATCTTTTGAATTTTTGGAAGATAGGTATTCATCCATATATGAAATGATATTGATAATAACATTGCTACACAATACAAAGCATACACTTGATTACTCCATTGGCCTCGACAACATTCTCAATTAGACAATGCATCAAAAAGTAGTATAATGAAAACAAAGCTTATTCAGATTAGCTATCGCAATTGAAAATTGAGCATGAAATTCTCATGATCATAAATCTACATCCATAATTTTCCAAAGCCAAATATTTGTGGCCTTATCTGTGATGGAAACTGAAGCTACACTCTGCTTCGTACCCATAAAAGATCCCCTTTTGCCTTTCTAAAGCTTGCAAACTCAACACATACTTAATAGTATTCTAATGTCAACTAAAGCAATTTCATTGATAGAGCTCCTATCTTATCTCTACTCCCTTGGCACCATTGCCAAGCTACATACTGGCTAATTCTAATCAAAAGCAATATTAAGGTAATGTTTTAGGTTATAATTTGTGTTATAAAAATGAATTGGTGATGTTATAAATCATCATGAATTTTGAATATTGCCGATATTTCTAAAAACATCATTTCTTAAGCTTAATGATGCATTAGGTTGTATCGTTACTTAAAGCGTCATCAAGTATTTGCACTTAGTGACCCTTTTGTAAAGCATCGGCAAACTTGTGACACTTATTAGCATCATCAGTTAGCGATGCTATAAAGTGTTGCCACTGTTATTCATGATGCTTTTACGAAGCATCAAGAAATAAATTTCAATGTTTTGTCAAAGTATTTTGAAAAGTTGTGGCTCACTTTTGCAATGCATAAAAGCATCGACAAATGACTTTATTAGCATTCAGCAAAGCTCTAGTTTATAGTAGTATTAATCCATTTGTAACCCCTTGGTGGACATGTGCATTCTTCTGTAGGCTCAAAATATATTCCGGCATAAACCAATTCCATGGAGGATGGTCTCTTATTAAGTATTCAGTCTTTGAGAAATAGTATACATCTGAAGACAAAACAATGCTTTTTGTTGAATTTTTTGAGAACTATTTATTGAAGCTCTTTACTACATTTAATCTAGCTGATACAAAGATCGCATAAGCATCACTTGGGGTTCATGAAGACGACTTTGTACTACTCTATTCATATTGATAGATCTTATTTGTAGATAAGGATAGGCCTTCAGGTATTGCAAACATAATAGCACTTATTGACGAGGCAACTAGGATTGCAGTTCCCACAAAATGTCTGGCAATCATGATCATTGTTGCATCCTTGTACTTTTTTTATGAAAAATGTTAGGCAAAGCCTAATCACTTTGACCATTAATTCCAAACATTATTAATTAGTTTAAACAATATGTGTGTGTCTCT
>KE511627.1:3062-13509 GCA_000441515.1 Elaeis oleifera | reverse complement strand
TTTTCATGGGTGATTTGAGTGTACTGTGTGTGATTGGAGTATACTGTGTGTGATTGGTATATCAAAATCCATTTTTGGGTTGTGTGGGTAAGTAGGAGTCTACTTTGTTGCAAGAAAAAGTGATATAAATTTGAGTGGAGATCAGCCTTCAATAACATACAATATGTGTTTTAGCTTGTGATAAAGGGGTAGTTTTGATAATCTTAAATGATTAGTTTCTTTAGGAATTCATCTATACCGGGAATCAACTAATTGCATCACTCCTACCTATTGATGCTTAAATAATATGGGAATTTAAGTGATCTCATGCTACCTTAGAATATGTCTTTTTTGCTTTTTCTGTTTCAAGCGATTTTCTTTTCAGGTTTCAGAGAATGGAAATTCACCATTTACCTATGTCATAGTCGACAACCAAACATAAGAGCTTTTTCCACTATTCTGCTATCAAGCTTCAACATTTATTTTCCCCCAATAGTATTGAAAAATAAAATCTCTTTGGTTGTGGTTATCAAGAACTCATTATTGGAGCAAATACAACCTGCTTGTGTTAGGTTGTAGTTCAACTTTTTTGTTACCATACACACTTTGATATTAAACTTTGGTTGAAAAGGCTTATCTCAGTCTAGCATCACCTCATACCTTGAGGCAATCCTCTTAGGAAGTGCCCTAGGGCTCATGGATGAGGCCTTGCGATCACTGTCATAGGCGGTCAAAAATAAAATCTAACTCAAACTATATAGATAGGATGAGTCAGGATTATATTCATGGGGATCAGAAGACTGAGATGTAATTAACTAAATAAAAGAAAAATTTAATTTCTAAAAGTTGATAATATTTTAATTAAAATTAACTAATTTAAATCAAAGATGAAATTGAGGGATATAGATGATAAAAAGTTGTCTTTAGATTTTCAGATGATCACAAACATAGATTTTGATATTTGTTCTAATCTAAATAATCAAAGTACGTAATTGATTAGAAATCCTATAAACTAACCCCTAGCATAGTCTATCTTGCCGAGTACGAACCATATCCTATCAAAATCATAGCCCATCCCACAAATATAGGCTATCTAATGATTAAGTTGCTTAGATCCTAATAGGTTACGTAAATATGAAATCCTAGAATAGATTATCTTTGCTGAGCATGGACCACATCCTGTCAAGATCATAACCCATCCCACCTTTAGATAATTTATTTAGAAATCAAACATAAAAGAAAATAAAAATTGAAAGCATTTATTTAATTGCAAAGAATAGAAAACAAATATACAAAATTATGTAAGGGCATCTGTACTCCTCTACAGACTGCACCTTAGCCAAACATAGCTCCTGGATACATCTTTTGGAAGATTTGGGACTCTGTCACAGCACCTCTTCTTCCTGAAGCAATCTTCTTCTTCTCCACTTTCCCTTCAAAACTTAGAACAAAATCTAAAATAAACAAAAAATATAATTTGCTGTTGCAGCCAACTGCCTACTATTTTTTTTTTCTCTATTGCCGTAATTCCCCCTTTTTATAGAGCAAAAATTGGTTGAAATCGAATAGTATTGGGCTCTAAATCACATTCAAACTCTTCAACCCACGCCTACCATCCGATCATGATCAAATGGGTTGAAATTAGCTGCATCACATCTTAGATCAGATCAGCATCGATATTAGCCATTGGATCTTTCTCCAAATTGAACTATAGCTGTTGGATCGTGCAAATAGCCCTCCCAAACTTCTTCTCTTAGCTGTCCATGAATCCTGATCATTCGATCAGGCACTAGATCACTCACAGCCGTTCAATGGCACAAATTGAGTGCTCCTCTCCCATGGGCCGTGATAAAAGACCGCGTGGTCATTATGCTGTGGACTGTGCAGTAGTGCCTGTGGATCAAGCACTGGTCCACGGTGGACTAGATAGCATTTGGGCTTGTTTGTGGGCCGATTTGGGTTGGTTTTGGATCTTTTTTGCTTTTGGCTTTTGGACTTTTGGCTTGGTTTCCATATCTGGCATTTTGGGTCTAATTTGCTCTTAAGTTTCTTTCTTCTAACTTGCGAATCGGGCTCTTTATATTGGCGATCATCTTTCCTTTAAAATACAAACAAAAACATCAATTCTTAAGGAATAAAGATCAATTAGTATATATTTTGATGCTTTTATTGAAATATTTATTACACTTATCACACCCCCCAACTTGAGCTTTGCTCGTCTTTAAGTAAAGAAAGGAATTAGTGTTAGATATTGTCATACTCTGAAATAGATATTTTATCAAGCAATTTTCAAAATAGTCCACTGATATTCAAAAGAACATTGTTGATATAGGTCATAGGGGTATTAATACTCACTAATATGGTGGTTAAATAAAGAATAAAAATTATTTTCAAGCCTTTTCTAGATCAATTCCTACTTTTATCTCCAAATTGTTTACTTTAATATAAGCAAGTGCAAAGTAACTCTTATGCCCCCTTCTCTTTTATCTTCTTCTTTTTTTTTCTTTTCTTTTTTTTTTTTGAAAGAGACATCTTTATATTATCCATTTTTTGACGTAAACATCAATGCTTTCTGAGGCAAAGTGGCCCGATTACTCGGTGGAAGACCAATGTTTAGAACTTGTCCTTTTTTTTTCTTTTTTTTTATGAAGGAATGTATAGATACTCTACTTATGCTTATAAAAAGTGGACTCTTCTTTGATACTAGTAGGAAGAGTTAGAAATGCTAGAATGATTTCTGTTCTAGATTTAATTATTTATTAGATTTCTTAATACTTGATCCCTCGGTGTCTTAAAAATTTCTAGATGAAGATCAATTACTGTTTTAAAATTTACTTGATTCAACTCAAATCTAGGATAATCGTATGCTTAAACACTAAATACTCACTTATTCAAAGACTTTAAAAATTTATTACCCTCACCCCCAACTTAATTTCCATTATCCTCAATGGGGTAAGGAAAATAAAATAAAGACACATGAATAAGGCAAGGAGAGATGTCACCTGACTAGATGTGCTCGTGTATTGCCATGTGCTTTTATAAGGAGTGGTCCATTATTCCTAAAAAAAATCACTGGAGCAGAGGTTAATAAAAGATTGGGTTGCCTCCCAATAAGCACTAACTTTAATATCTTCAGCCAAACTTTTATTACAACTACTGCTAAGCAATTGGATTGCCTCCTAATAAGCCTAAGTTTAGCATCTTCAATCAGACTCTATGAGGGAGTCCCACATATTGCCAACTTGGGTACGTCCCTCAGAATTTCAAAGGGACAAGGCCAATTAGAAGGCCTTGTCATCATGGCAGTAAAACATCCATGGAATATCCCACGGTGATTAGCTCGGACCAATTGAGTGTACTGGGCAAGCACGCTATACCAGGGTCTAAGAATATTAAAGTCAAGAAGGGATGGTATTTGCTCGATCGAGATCGGAGGTGGTAGTTTAGAAATTATGTCAAGTACAATCTAATCTACCCCAATCCCTATCTTGGGTATGATATGTCTGGGCATAATCCCTTTCTAATCTAAAGCCTGGCACTTTTTCCAAATTAACATTAACTCTATCTCCATACATCATTTTAGTGCTGCAAATAAATTTTGGAGGTAGTCCTCGAAAGTAGTGCCGAATACAAAAAAATCAATCATAAAAATCTTAAAAATTATTATCCCTTATTTCAGCAATATCCCATCCGATAGCTTCTTTATGTGCTTTTAGAACACTTACAAGTTGGACTTCTTAGTTAGGGATCATTGGTAAATATCAGTGGATGCTTCAGGAAGTGGCTTCAATTCTAGAGCAGTTGGTGATTCTAATAAGGGAGCTATTAGGGGGCTAGGTAGTGGCTTATATTTTTTGATTCAAAGTAGGATGGTTTTTAGGTAGGATGTATCTACTAGGTCATTTACTTCAGTAATATACCCATCTTCATGAAGATCGTCCATCCCAAAATGAGCCAGATAGGAATTTAATGAATCTTGGAAAAGAATTATGATCTATTGTGTCATTCATTTATGGTCCTTGAAAAGTCTCAATTACTTCCATCATTTTATCAATTTATCCTCCCTTTCCAATAAAAAAAATGGTGATTCTAGGACACTTGAGAATGAGACCATAGGTAGGTAAGGTGATGATGGAATTGGTTCGTCCACCATTCTATTTTTTCTCTATATATTTCTGCTTTAGTCAAATTGTCTAAGTTGATCTTTTGGTTGTGTGAGATTGTTCTATGACCATTTCATTTTTGAGAGTCATAATTGACTATTTAAAAAAGTTATGGAGATATTAAAATTTCTAACTAGATATGGTCCCTTAGAGTCACTCTCGGGCTGACTAGGCAACTCACTTTCCTCCTCTCGATTAAGTGTGAGCACTAGCTTCTCTAGTTCTTTTAAAGATTGCATAGAGGAGTGAGGGGTCTGATGGCTGAGTTCTAGCCTGTCTAATACTTGCTAAAATCTCTCCTCAAAAGGTAGGTCATAGTTAGTTGGAGAAAGTTGATTTTATGGGTAGGGCATATCGCAACAGAGTGCATCCATGAATGTAGGTCCTTTTATTATCAGGGTAACCAATGGTTGTGGTTTCTATAAAAAATTTGGTTGAGCCCCCCAGCTTGGATTGTAGACATTAAAGTATGGGTCATTTCTTGGTCTGTAGGTTATTTGGGTTTGATCTTGATGAATAAACTCAGAAAATTGATGTGCAGCTGGGCATTCATTCACAAAATGAGCGGGGCTAGAATATATTGCACAAACTTATTGTGCAAGAAGAAAAGATGGAGAAGAAGAGTGTCTGATAGCTGTTAGATGATCTAATCTACGGAACAGCTCATCCAATCTACTATCGAGATCCATCTCGGATTGTTCTAATTATTCAGATATGAAATCAAGGGGTCTAGATCAGAACAATCCTCTTCTCTCTTTTTTTTTGTGAAGAAAGAAAGAGGTACGAGGGGAGAGAATTCTAAAGATAAGAACCTAGAGGATCCTAGATCTAAGAGATAGGTGCGAAGAATTTTTTTAGGTTTAATATTTTTGGATTAGCAATCAAGTTATGCAATCAATCCTAGCTAAGGATTATCCTAGATCTAGATAGCTTCTAACTATCAAAGTTACCTTCGAGTACTCCAAATAAGAGACTAGCCACTCAATTGGCCAGATAAGTATAAGGTTGGTGGGGGTTCTTCCGTTGCTTTCTTTAGATACTAATTAAAATTGATCAGGTAAGCGAATGGAATAATTAATAACTATCTTCCTTCGGATCTTGTCTCTGAACTACTTTCTAGACACTGGTCAAACTAACTAATCTTAATCCGATCCAACTCTTAAGGTCACTTATCCTAATGAGCTCGAAAAACCTTAAGGGTCAACATCTAATTAATTTTAGATTAAAGGCTTAGATCAATGCAATGTGAAGGATGTGGTTTGTGGGCCAAAGAAAGGTGATAAAATCCCCACTTTATATTGATTAAGATTTTTTTGCCCTTAAGATGATTTATGCAGATGCAATGCAAACAAAGCAGGATGTCCAAGCATAAGTGGAAAGTTTTAAATTTTAATTTGTTTCTCTATATTAGTTAAGTATTATGAGATGTATATTTTATTTTTTTTCATATTAGTTATTTAAAGCAAGAAAAATAAAAGATAGGTTTAATTAAATTAATTAGATTTAAGAAAATTTAGAGAATCTAACTAAAAGGGAAGTAAATTATGCTAAGATTAAAAGGCAACTAGGTAACCTACAAATAAAGCAAGAAATCAAATCTACTTTCAAGACAGTAAATTATTCTAAGCTATAAAAAGTAGTAAATCATTAGGAATAATAAGCAGTAATTTTTTTATGCTTAGTCAACACAACCATGCCAATGATCCTTGGCAACGACATCAAAATTTGAATGCTATCGTAGGTGGTCAAAAATAAAACTTAACTCAAACTATATAGATAGGATGAGTCAGGATCATATCCACATAGATCAAAGGGCTGAGATGTCATTAACTAAGTAAAAAAAAAGTTTGATTCTTAAAATTTGATAATAATTTAATTAAAACTAACTAATTTAAATCAAAGATGAAATTGAGGGATCTAGATGATAAAAGATGTCTTCAGATTTTCAGATGATCACAAACATAGATTCTGATATATATTCTAATCTAAGCAATCAAAGTTCGTAATTGATTAGAAATCTTACAAACTAACCCTAGCACAGGCTATCTTGCCGAGTATGAACCATATCCTATCAAGATCATGGCCCATCCCACAAGTATAGGCTATCCAATTATTAAGTTGCCCAGATCCTAACTGGTTACATAAATATGAAATTCTAGAATAGATTACCTTTGCTGAGCATGGACCATATCCTGTCAAAATCATAATGTTAGAAAATGGATAGGGTTGCATGCATAGATTTCAAAATAATGTTTGAATAGCAGTGGAAACAGATCTAGATTAAACTTTTAACCCATATGCATTAGATCAAATCTAATACTACCCATGCCCAGATCTAAAACATACATATAATCTAAAATTAAAATTAAAAATATTGAGATTGGATCTCAATACCTTACACGGATCAAACTATACTGCAGTCAATGATCATAGATCTGAATGATTCCTCTAACCATGCACGTGTCCGGCCTCCACAATATCCGACTCATTCCAATTAGAGGTGAGATGATCTTTTTGAGATACTAGCTCCCTTGCAAAGATCTCCTCTTTGATGGCTGATCTGATTCTCTCTCAGATCTCATAGACTCTCTTGAGAACTAAGAAGAATGCAAGGAAGAGGAGGAAAGAGGCTCAGATTTTAAATAAACTTTCTCACTAATTTTTTTTCTATTTCTCATATTCCAGGCATCCAATTATTGGATCTTTTTATAGGGAGCAAGGGATATTAGGGCTAGAAGGAGGTGCCACCTTTTCCACACGCCATGAAAGGAGGGCATCCAATTTTCTGTGCCAAAGAAGGGAGTGGTGTGAGAAGAAATTAGATCTAATTTCTTCTCACGCACAACTCTTTTTTAACATGGAAAAAGATAGGGTGGCACCACAAAAATTTTTCATTATCTCTTGATCTCTTTTCATCTAATCCTTATCACAAGATTTGAATCGAATTCAAATATGGAATGGATAAAGATGATGAGTCATAACCATGTACCACCCCACCCTTTTTGCGCCCTTTTCTCTTTCATGCAAATACCTCAATGCAAAAACCCTTTTTGCATGAGGTTTCTTGGCGTGAAACATAGGGCGTGCAAGGGGAGAGAGTCCTAGGGAGATGGGACACTAGGGTTTCTTATTTGGTTTAAACCAAATCAGATTTGGTTTAATCCAAATAATAATGGAACCTAATCAAATCAGGAACCCAATCTACTCAATCAAATCCTAATCTAATTAGAAATTAACTAAACTCAAGTCTTGATTAAATCTAGAATTAATTTTTCTTATAATTAGGCTTGATCCAATCAAATCCAATCCAAGTCAAAATGAATTCAATTTAATTAGACTTGATCCGAACCTCATTGTTCAATCAAATTGAGCCAATTAACAATTCAATTGCTAATTAATCTTCCTATAATTCACTAACACTTAGTGAATTACATAATTACAATATTTACATAATGTTAATCATCAATCATATTGATAATTATATTTTTAATAATTTATAATCATTAATCAACCATCTGATCGGACAAGAATCTCTTTTGTGTGTGATCCCATAGGTTCCATTCTATCTCATAGTGAGATATATTGTGATTTCCATCATAATATCATTGAAATTTCTTTCGATGGGTTAGAACAATTCTAACTCTACCCTCTGAAGATCATCGATCATCAAGATGACACCCGATGAGTCTCACAATCCACTAATGACACCTAGCAGTATGTAGTGTCAACCTAGTAGAATGAAGAATGAACCTTTAGGTGTAGTTATCGTATGATTCAGTCTTTCTATCATGAGTTTCGACTTGACGGAGGTCATGGAGAACTCATCAAACATCGTCATCAGTCATATGCAAGATTGGCTCGACTCGAGTTCATTTGTAAATCTCATGAAATTTTTTTTCAGTATTCACTCTTGCTTTGGCCAAAGACTTTTTGAACTCAGTTTTGCAAATTACATAGAACTTCTCCTTTTCTACCAAGATCGATAGATTTCATCTAAGTACATCCTACTCCTAACAGCAAACTGAACCAACTGAAGCTAACATACATAGCAAGAACCTGAATGGCTAGAGACTAAAAAAATATGCAGTCAAACTGAGTAGCCTTGTTGTGAATAATCGATGACATCTCAGATCAAAGGACCACTCACACCACTGCAGCATCGATACAATCATTGATGAGTGAGTAGATATCTAAGTAATTTCTCGTGTTGGTCACACTCAGTGTAAGTTATTCTTTAACAACTACCTACACTCTCACCCCAGTATCTCTACACTGCAGATCCGAGACTCATCTGTCCAGAAGGGAGGTGATCCATGCATCGATCTTAAATGGATTGATCACTGTCCTCCATGACTATTTTTGATCAGAAGCATTTAGAAACTAACCACTAATAATGTATGTCTCAAATTCTCAACATCTTGAGAATATACAAAAATCATCTTTGTTAATTTTAGAATAAATCATGGATACATAAATATGATTGGAATAAAAATATCGTTTATTGATAATAAAATATTACAAGTATAAAGTTAAGCCCAGCAATTACAAAAATATATCAGCAAATAATTGACTTCTAGGACGCTCATCTAACAAACTCCTACTTGACCTAAAGCCAATTGGCCATATACCTAAGACCCATCTTCTCAGGGTGAGCTTCGATCTTTTACTGGCTGAGAGGCTTGGTCAGCGAGTCTGTCATGTTTTGCATGGAGTTGACTCTCTACACCTTGATAAATTTTTTTTGAGCTATTCACGTATGATGTGGAACCGTCACTTTATATGCTTGGACTTTTGGTGAGACTTAGGCTCCTTAGCAAGGGCTATGGCACTATTGTTGTCGCAGTGTAGTGCAATGGCATCTAATGGCATCACACCCAGCTCCGTAAAAATTTTTTGAACCAAAAATTTCTTAGCAGCTTCTGAGGCGGTGATGTACTCAGCTTCTAACGTCGAATCTGCAATGACCGACTGTTTGGAACTCTTCCAACTAACTGATCCTCCATTACACAAAAAATACACTCCGATGTAGACTTTCTATCATCGACATCAGTCATGAAATCTGAATCGATGTATCCCTCTACTTTTAGCTCTAATTCTTCATCAAAGATTAAGAACAAATCTTTAATCCTTCTCAAGTACTTAAGGATGTTCTTCATAACAATCTAGTGTTCTTCATCTAGATTCGCCTAATATCTGCTCGTGACACTCACGACAAAGGTTATATCAGGTCGTGTACATAATATGACATATATGAGACTCTCTATTATCGAAGCATAAAGGATCTTGCTCATACGCTGGATCTCTTCAGATGTGTTAGGACACATCTTCTTGAAGAGATGAATGCCATGTCTAAGGGGTAAAGATCCCTCTTGGAGTTTTTCATACTGAACCTCTTCAGCATCTCCTCTATATACATTTGCTGTGAGAGTCCTATTATTCTCTTAAATCTATTTCTATTGACCTTTATACCAAAAATGTAAAAAGCTTCTCCTAGATCTTTCATGGCGAATTCTTTTGACAACCATACTTTAATAGATGTCAGCATGAGAATATTATTTCTGTTGGGTATGAAATACCCCAGCCAAAGTTCATTAGAGGCCGACTCTTTCTGGATCCTTCCGACTTCGCGCGGCTGCTTTTTCGAACTCCAACCGTCGGGTTTCCACAATGTCGACCGAATTCCTTCGACGGACGAGCTCCTTCCAAATCTTTCGGTCTTCTCCAACAGCAAATTTCTACAATGACCGAACTTCTCCAATAGCAGATTTCTACAACGGCCTTCGGGCTCCTACGACGGACGACCGCCTTCTAAATTTTCACCCGAGCTCCCGAGAGAGCCGGGTTTCTGCCCCAAACTTTTATTGCAGGTGAGCTTCATCTGGACTTCTACAACGAATAGACTCCGAACCACCACCGTAAGACCTCTACTCCGAACTTCTACTGTAAGCGGTCTACTCCGAACCCCTACCACGAGCGGTCTACTCCGAACTTCTACTACAAGCAGCTCGCGTCGAATTTCTACTGTAAGCGAATACATTCTGAACTTCCTCCAGACTTCGTCCACGGCCGAACTTCCCCCAAGGATAGATTTCTACAGCTATCGTACTCCATTTGGGCTCCTACGGGAGTTGGACCTCTGCTCCGAGCTCCTATGGGAGCCGGACCTCTACCCCGAGCTTCTACTGCACACGGTCTACTCCAGGTTCCTACTGCAAGCGGTCCACATCATATCTCTACTGCAAGCCTCCATCCGAGCTTCTACTATAAACGAATTCCTTTTGGACTTCTGTTGCAGGCAGGCTTCA
>KE511607.1:8141-19542 GCA_000441515.1 Elaeis oleifera | reverse complement strand
TTTCCGTTCGAGCTCTCCATTCTTGTTGAAGCAGAGAACTGACTTGAGCGTCGGAGGGTCTTGCCGGAGCAACCCCACCTCCGGTTTAGACTTCCTTTGCAGGTCCCGGCGGCGACCGCGGCACCCTCGACTCCAGCATCTCCGACGCCGGCGGATTTTTGCAGCAACAATTCTATTTTGATTCTGTCCTTCTTTGGCTTGATTCTATGAGATACTCACTCATCTTCCAACACTCCCCTTTAAATTAGTGCATAGATGTCAAGTAAGCCCAACTTGCCAATGAAAAAATTGAAAAGATGAGAGGGCAGTCCTTTGATAAGTAAGTCAGCCGTTTGTTGCAAAGTAGGAACAAATAGTATGCAAATAACTCCAGCTTCAAGCTTCTCTTTGATAAAGTGCTGGTCAACCTCCACTGTTTGGTGTGGTCATGCTGAACTAGATTATGGGCAATATCGATTGCAGCCTTATTATCGCAATACAACTTCATAGGCAAATTTATGAGAAGATATAATTCATCTAGAATTCGCTATAGTCAAAGTAATTCACAAACACCATTTGCCTTGGCTCTATATTTGACTTCAGCACTGCTCTTAGATACAACATTCTATTTCTTACTCCTCTAAGTAACCAGATTCCCCAAACTTAAGTACAGTTGCCAGTGATGAATTTTCGATCGGTTGAAGAACCTGCCCAATCAGCATCCATAAAAGCCTCTATATTCTTCTGAGAATATTTCTGAAAAAACAAACCCTTTCCAAAGAAACTCTTCAAATACCACAAGATCCTATAAACCGCATCAAGATATACTTTGCAAGGAGAATGCATAAACTGACTTACTCTACTCACAGCAAATGCAATGTTAGGTCTTGTGTGAGATAAGTAAATCAGCTTCTCCACTAATCTTTGATATCTGAAAGTGTCAACCATCTCATCTTTTCACTGTCTCCTAATTTGATATTAGTGTCAATGAAAGTATCTGCAGATCTACATCCACTCATTCCAGTTTCTTTGAGGAGATTAAGAATGTACTTCTTCTAATTCACAACTAATCCCTTCTGAGAGCAAGCAACTTCCATTCCAAGAAATATTTGACCGGCTCCAAGTCTTTGATTTCAAACTCCTTAGCCAAGCTACTTTCAATCATTCTATCTTAGCAACATCATTACTGATTAGGATGATATCATCCACATACATAATGAGAATAGTGATCTTCTTAATCTCTATACTTATAGAACATATATAGTATGGTCTGATTGTGCTTGACAATATTTTTGATTCTTCATCGATCTAGTGAATTTGTTAAACTAGGCCCTTAGAGATTGTTTAAGGCCATATAAAGACTTATTGAGTCTACAAACTTAGGAACCAAACTCTGTAGCAAAGCCAGGAGGTGCAGCCATATAAACTTTCTCTTCTAAATTTCTATTCAAGAATATATTTTATTGTCCAGCTGCTGTAATGGCCAATCGAGATTAACGGCTAATGAGAACAACATCCTAATAGTGTTTGGACATAGGTGCAAAAGTCTCCATGTAGCCAATACCATAAGTTTGTGTAAATCCTTTTGCCACTAATATCATCTTGTATCTTTCAAGAGAGCCATCAGATTTGTATTTAATAGTGAACACCCACTTACAACCCACTGTCTTCTTTCCTCTATGGAGATCCACTACTTCCCAAGTCCTATTCTTCTCAAGTGCCCATTTCTCTTCTAACATGGCTTTCCTCCACTTTGAAACTCATAGAGCATCCTGCACAGTTGTTGGAATCTTCACAAGAGAAAGATGAGAGGAAAAAGCTAAAAAAATGGTGTTAGATTAGTATAGGATATATATTTGGATATTGGATATTTGGTATATGTTCTAATACCCTTACGAACAGCAATAGAAAGATTTAATTCATTGGGTACAATAGAAAAATTAAAATTGAAATTAGAATTGGAATTAGCATTATCTGAAGAATCTCGATCTAGCTTCGGTTCAGACTCATGACTTTGAAGGGAAGCCTCGGACTCCTTTCCTTGAAGAACATCCTTTCTAGAGTAGAATTTTTGAAAGTGCCTGTCTATGTTCACTTCTCTTTCATTTTGATCATAAATATGTGGTGGGACCACAGGTTAACCTTCAAGTTCTTCATTATTTAAAATATTTAAAAAAAATTATCAATATTTATTACAGAATTTTCACTTTCAGCATCATTTTGCTAGTTTGGATTTTATTTTCAGCAACAATTTATTTCAGATGCAAGTGTAAGGACATCCATACGATAAAAATAAGAAAAAAATGAATTATTTCAAATATGCTAGAATTTCTCAAATCTTCTTTCTCTCTCTCCTCCTGAAGATGAGAGTTAAAATATAGAGTTTGTTCAAAAAGAAGACATCCATTGTTATAAATTTTTTTTTGAAATGGGGTCATAGCACTTATATCCTTTTTGGATAGGTGCATATCCCACAAATACACACTTAATGGCCCTCGGATCAAGTTTTCCATGATTTTGGTCATGATTATGGACATAAACCATGCAATTAAATAGTCGAATAGATAGACCAGAGGGTACTCGAGAGTTAGAAAAAATTTTGTGAAAATATATACGGAAGTTTTAAAATTCAAAATTTTTGAGGACATGCGATTAATGAGATGCATGGCTATAAGAATTACTTCACCCCAAAATAATTAGGAACATTAGTTGTAAAAAGAAGAGCTCTAGCAATTTTCAAAATGTGTCTATTTTTTCTTTCTGCAATCCCATTTTATTATGGGGTATTAGTACAAGAACTTTGATGAACAATACCCTTTTTCAAGAAAAATTTCTCTAAAGTTGAATTAAAAATTTTGCCATTGTCACTCCAAAAATCTAAATTTTTTATTAATTGGTATGAATTATAGAGTAAAATTTTAAAATTTAGTAACTTTAGTTTTTCCTTTAACAGGTACATCCAACTAATTCTAATATGGTCATCAATAAAGATATAAACCTTTTTTTTTTGAAACTGTAGGAATCCTTGAGGGTCTCCACATGTCACTATGAACTAACAAAAAAGGTTGTGTTGGCCTATATGGTTATGAGGGAAAATAGATGTATGTAATTTTGTCAAAGTACAAATTTCACATTTAAATGAAGATGGATCTTGATTCAAAAATAATTTAGATATAAATATTTTAAATAGTGAAAACTCAGATATTCTAATCTATAGTGCCACAACATTATTTCATGATTAGTAAAAAAATAAATAAATTCTAAACAGGTATCCTGAACAAATTTACCAGATCATGATCCATTTTCAAGGAAATAAAATCCTCCTCTTTCTCTAGCAATACCAATCATCCTCTCCATTGCCAAATCATAAAATTCACAGTGAGAATGGTAAAAATTAGCACGATAATTCAGATCATAGATAAGTTTACTGATAAATAATAAATGATAGGATAAGTTGGAAACATGAAGGATATTATGGAGGGTCAGTGTGGGTGAGACCATGATCGAACCTTTTCGGTAATTATCAAAAAGACCCATCAGCAACCTTGATTTTTTGATTGCCTACACAGGGACTATAAGATGAAAAAAATTGAGAGCAACAAGTCATATTATCTGTTTTCCTAAAGTCAATAATCCAAGGATTTTGAAAATCAAGGGAGGTATTGAATGACACAATTGAGTTATCTTGGTGGACTAGAGAACAAGAGTGGTGGAGAATTGTAAAGATTTAAACAACCGATACAGTTGCTCCAGTTGTTCCTTTGTGAAGTTAGCCGAGTCAAATTCGATCGATTTCTCCTGAGTATTATCAGTGGTGGTTTGAAGAGCTCTCCTATTGGACTTCTTCTTCTGATTAGGATGCTTGCTATGAAGGTACCAGCAAATATCCTGAGTATGCCCTAGCTTCTTGCAATGGTCACACCATGGCCACTTTTTTTTTCTCCTTCTATCTCCGATTTTTGATTGCAAGGGCTAAACTTTTAGCTCCAGGAGTAATACAAGATGAGGATGAATAAAGCATAACCTTCCTCCAGCTCTCTTTTAGTCGGATCTCAGAGAATACTTCCCTAATAGAGGGCAGTGGCTTCCGACTCAAGATTCTCCCCTTTGCCTCATCAAATTTCTGATTCACACGAGTCAAGAACATATACATCCTATTAGCATCTTCACCCTTTTTGTGCCTTGTATATTCCTCTGGATCCTTTAACTCAACTGTGTGATATAGGTTCAATTCCTACCATAGTGTTACTATCTCATTATAGTAGGTGGTAACATCTTGATTTCTTATGTCAATAGTCATAACTTGGACTTCAACTTGAAGATTTGAAAATAATTTTTTCGATCAGAATATATTTCCTTAACAGCATATCAGATTTCTTTTGCTATTGAGAGAAACACTATCAGAAATCAGCCTTTCTGCGAGGGACAAAATCTCTTAGTGAAAGTCAAAAATTTCTTGGTAAAGAGAATCACTAAAGGATTTCCAAGAAAAATCTGTTTCTTGGAATATATGATGTTGGTGAAAGTCTCCCTCAAAACTCCCTTGATAATTATCAAGGGATTGAAAATTTTCAGTGAGAGAATTTTTTTTGATGAAATTAAAGGCCATTTATCAAAATTGGCCATTTTTCAAGGAATTCACTAACCAAAATGCACTTGAAAATCCCTCAGTAATTGTCAAGAGATTCTTCAAGGGAATATCCTTTGCTAAAAATTGACCAATTAGATAATTATAAGAAATTATCCCTTGTAGATCCTTTAGTAATAACTCTCAACAGTTCCTTAGTGATGGTTTGAGGTTCGTCAAAAAGTCCCTTGGTAATCCCTTAGTAAAGCTTTCATTTAGCATTCTATTTTCCTTGCAAATACCTTAGTAAAACTTCCACTTGAAAGACTATTTTATAAATACGTTAGCAGGCCTGTACATATCCTAGTTCTCAATATATCAATCACAACCCAATATTTTATAACGCAAAATAAACATTAACACATTTGAGCAAATACATTTTCATAAAACTTCCATAAAATATAAATTTAGTATCCATCAAAGTTTCATTTTATAAATAAATACAATGCATCAAAATATTAAACAATTCAACTTCAATTAGTATCCAGCATTAAACATAAGACTATATATAATAAGTTCATAACTAAGCACCAATCATATAGAGGATCAGTTGGAAGGATATCTGACTGGGTTCTTTCTTATGGAGGAGATAACAACTACTCAGATGATGTAAAATCAAGATTAGAAATAAGAGATCGCAGCATCTCTCTATGTTGAGAATTCATCAAAGTCATTACAATATGCTCCTGTGTCATCTTCATAGCTCCTAGAGTAGCAGAGTAGACAGTAAATGCACTCCCTGAAGGACCACCTGCTTGAGAAGTAGAGCATGATGTAGCAGTCCTTACGAGTATGCTGGATGAATGTATATTCAGCCCAAATCCATACACCTTGTCTTAAAAATATCTCCCCTGGCTTCCACCCAGATATTAGCATCAAATGAAGGCTGTGAATCAGTCTCTGAGCCATACTTTACTGTAAAAGCAGCCTTATATGCCTCCTGCAATCATACATTAAAAGATTCAGACCTTTAAAAAAAAAGAATAAGCAAATATCTTTATTTTATGAATGATATGCATAAAAATAAGATAAACAGAATAATAGTAATTTATCTGTTAATGTAACATCCTAAATTTATAAATCTAAATATCTAAAATCTATTAGATATTTCTTAAAAAATTCAACAAAGTTTATCTTAAAATTATGACTTTTCAAAATAGCAAATACATAATATGTTAATAATACGAACTAACCATTCAATTTAATACCCAACCATTCAATACTTATTGATATACTTATGGTATATACATATGTTAATATATATTAATATATAGATAGCTAAAAATTTGAGAACCTATATTAACTTTCTTGGATTTTGCATCCATGAACTCCCCTATCCCTTCTTTTTGTGGGTGCTATCAAAAAGCATGGCAATAATAGGTTCTGCGCTATTCTCTTATGTCTGAAATAAATTATTATATCATAAATATATGATTGAATATAAATATCGATAATAAAAGAGAAATAGTTAATAAATTACTATCCTCCTCTTGTGCATCATAAAGGGACAGAACCCCCTGAATGCTTGATAATCGACCCTCATTTTGCTTCATTCGATTTTCCTACCAGCTTTAAACTTCTGCTGTCATTTATTCTTAAGCCAATGCCTCTGACATAATTCATCTCATATCTCTTGCTTCATCCAACTTGGATGAACTTTGCCAATCGTATCTGCAAGTGGCTTGCAGATTCATCTTTTTAACTCATCAATATATTTTTCGTACCTCACTCATCATACCAGTAAGTAGACATCTATTGGTACTCACCTAGCATTTCTAACATAATAATCTTCTGCTAGAGACCATCTATATCTTGCCTGCAATACACATCGAAGACTTATGCAATGTTATCATAATAACTTACGTTATGAGCTAAGTAAAAATCTAATGCAACACCTCAAATCTATGCAATACTCATCCTTGGTTGTTTGCTCCACTATTCTCTATAAAGGCCAAGCTTCTTTAAAGCACTGCTTTAGCCAAACACTCATATGACGTGATACCTCAGGCTCGACGAATCTTTTCATAAGCCATCAACCAATTAATCATACAAAATAACAACAAAAATAAATATTAAATAAGAACAGATAATTATAAACTTATTCATTTTTAATGTGATAGAACTTTATCTACTTCAATGGTTGGCTCAGGGGCCAATTGGTTCGAACCTCTTGTACGCATAGAATCAATCGAACCCATATTGTCAGGCACATAAGATGAAAGGTTGATAGAAGGCTCCTCCACGGGCAATAAGCCATGCCCCTCAGCAGGCGAAGGTGTGTCAAATATCCTACAGAAAGATCGTTATGGGTGTCTCCCACTATCTCCATCATGTTCATCTTGAAGCTGTTGTCAGGATGCATCTCTTCCTTTACCACCTTTTCGACCAAGTCTAGATACACCACCATGTATCATTATCCCTGTTCATATACAAAGATTAGATGCATATATTATATATCATAAATCTAACTTAAGATCATATATATTATTTATAAAAATATAATACAAACCCATAATAAAAGCATAGATGAAATAATCAAAATAAATATTTGATAAATTGTGATCAAAATTATCCACAATATATATAATTGCAAATAGTCCAATATGATAACATATTTATGGCAACTAAATTTAAATATGAAAAGCAACATTATACAAATCAATCATTATCGCTATCAAACAATTCAAACTCAGTTTCCTCTTCATTAGAGTCATCATCATCTTCAGATTCTTCTTATTCCTCATCCTCTGCATCTTCTTCATCCTCTTCCTCTTCTACCATTGCTTCTTCTAGTCTTTGTCGTAACTTATGTATCTCATCATCATCAAGCATTTCATACTGAGAGAAATCAACTAGCAAATTGGATGCATCAAGTTCTTTATTAGCTTGAACTATAGCTGGATTTGTGATATCATTCTCTTGATACACATCCATATTCGGAGATACATTGTCATCATTTGTATCTGCTGAAGGGATATTAAAGAATTTTTAGCTTTAATTTTACAAACAACCCACCAACCACGTGTCTCCTTACTATTGCATGGATAAGTGGTGTAATATACTTATTGTGCTTGTTGTGCCAATACAAAAGGCTCATTAGTATTCAATCATGATCTATGACGCACATCCATGAGACCATGATCACGATGCACTCTTATGCCTCTCTCAGTATCATATCAATCACATTTAAATAACATAACCTTGTTTCCAACACCATAATAAGTTAACTCCAATATCTCAGTTAACATGCCATAATAATCATGTTCAAAGTCATTGTTACAGCTTCTTTTTACACACACGCCACTGTTCATTTTTATTTATTAATACCATATTCAAATGTGTAGAATTTAAAACCATTGATAAAATATCCTTTGAAAGTTGTAACTCCTGGATTTGGGTCTTGTGCTATATCCATAATATGCCGATCAATTTCATGCCTCTCACTCTTCACCTATTTTAAAAATAATTATTAGGTTCATCTAACTTAATGATCAATAATAAAAAAATATATTACATAGAGTACATTGTTGACTAATCAAATTTTCAATCATCTTGCAAACTCCTACTCACGTAGTCTCTCAACTTCTGCATCGGTAATATGAAGTGAACACACCTTGACATGCAACTCATATCGACTATACTCATATTAATCATATATAATTAATCCAAATAATTTAATATTTGATATATATTATAATAAAAAAATGGAATACTTACTCTATGGTCCAAGTTCTTCACAGTTAAGCAATACATAAATGTATGCGGCATCATACTCCTCATCAGTCATTAACCTATAAGATGCAGTTATTTCCATCGATCATCCAGGATATGAAAAGATAGAAAGACATCCTGAAAGCCCCACATCTCTCCCATCCTCATTTCGTAGAACTCAAGTTAATCTTGTTTGTACCTCGGGCTCAAAATAATATGAGCAAAAAGAACTAATTTCCTCAATGACATAAGCCTCACATATTGAATCCTAAGGCTTATTTCACACCATGTTCTTTAAGTACAATATGTACCTAAAGAACAAACATTTCAGTTATATAAAATATGAATTTAACAAACTATATATTGAGAATAAAGAATGGTACCTCTCAAATAAATAAATCCATCTAAATTGATTTGGTCCTTCAACTTTGTTTCATAAGCCAAGTGAATAGATAAGTGTTCTATAGAATCCAAGAAAGCAGGAGGAAAGATTTTCTCCAACTTACACAAGATTTCAATAATATTTTCTCTAAGATCTCCATATGCTTAACCTAAATGATAGTGAAGCATATATCTCGAAAAAAATGACATAACTTGGTTATCGCATCCCACACTGGAGGTGGCACCATACCTCAAAAAGCAATAGGGAGCAATCTCTCCATAAGTATGTGGCAATCATGACTTTTAAGCCATAAAACCTACAATCATCAACATTCACACATCGAGATATGTTTGAGGCATAGCCATCGGGAAGCTTCAACTTCTTCAACCAATTACAATATTCTTTTTTGTTCAATGGTCAATGCATAAGAGGCTTTTGGTTGCAAAGTCTGTCATTATATGACTTCAAGTGCAAATGAGGCCTATTGCAATATCTTTCCAAATCTTCCCTCATCTTTGCATTATCTTTGGTTTTGTCCTTAATGTCCATTATCATGTTAAAGACATTCTCAAATATATTTTTTCTATGTGCATGACATCAAGGTTATGTCTGATTAGATTTGTATGCCAATAAGGCAACTCCCAAAATATACTTTTTTCATCCAATTATGTTCAACACCAAATCCAGATAGCTTTTTTTTGATATGTTGTATGTCAAATATGATATCTGAAAGTATGTATACTTTGTTCAATATTTCTTCACCAGATAATCGAGGAGGGGGCATATCTCTCTCAACTCGACCATGAGAAGCATCTCGTTGTCTCCTATATTGATGATCAAGGGATAAAATTAACGGTGGTAGTCAAAAATGATGCCTTGCTACCACTTCTCACAGTGAATGCCTTAGTATGCTCCATACAATAAGGACATGATAATCTCCCATGTGTGCTCCATCTGGACAATATGCCATATATAGAAAAGTCACTAATTATCCATAAAAGTGCTACTTTCATCTGAAAATTCTGCTTTCTACTCACATCGTAAGTATTCTCTCATTCTCCATAACTGCTTCAACTCCTCAATTAGAGGCCTTGGGAATACATCAATATTCCTACCTAGACTCTTCAGTCCTGGTATCATCATATTTAAAAAATATACTGCCACTTAAGGCACATCCAAGGAGGTAAATTGTATACCGTAATTAGAACATGCCAACATGAATAAGGTGTTGATGAATGTTCAAAAGGATTAAATCTATTAGTACATAATCCTAAATGTACATTCTTTGGATCAGATGCAAAGTTAGGATGGATTCTATCAAAATGCTTTCATACCTCACTATCACACAGGTGTGCCATAAAACCATCTGCACATTTATTTGAAGCATGCCAAGTCATATGTTGTGCTATTTTTTGATGACAAAATAACCTTAGAAGCCTATCGGTTAGTGGAAGATATTATAATACTTTAAAAGGAACATTGTTTGCCCTTTTACCACAATCATTTCTCTTAGATTTTCACCGAGCATGACCACAAATACTGCATTCTATCTTTGCCTCCTCTTCCAAATAATAAAACATATATATATTAGGACACATATCAATCATTCGATAGCCAAGATCAAGCTTCTCCATCATTTTTTGTTTCATAGAAATTGTTTACTAGCTTCTCATCTTCTAGTAACATATCCTTGACAATCGATAAGAGACCATCATAACAAGTTTCACTCATATTAAATTCAGACTTATAATTTAAGAGTTACAACACTGCAGATAGTTTGGTATACTTCCGACAACCCTCCTACAATGGCTCATCCGCTACTCTTAACAAAGAATAAAATTTCTCAGTATATGGATTTGGAGATTCATGCACATCATAACCCTCCTCATTAATGATCTCCATATTTGGTTGTATTTTTTGAAATTCTAGACCAAACCTTTCTACTACCAACCTTTTGTATGGATTAATATAACCTTTTAAAGATTCTCCAATCTCACTATAAGTCTCATCGTGCGAAGTCCACATAGTGTAGTGCTCATTAACTTTTTAATAAAGATGCAAAACCACTTGATCTCTAACACAAATTTTAGATTATGACACTTTGAACATGGACACCTAATTTATTCCATCCACATTATTAGGTTACTAAATTGGGTAGTGCTAACTCCACCAACAAAATGGAAATGCCTCAATTAACTCTATAGGCTAGTGCTAATATAAATGCAGGACATCTCTACATGAGCCATATTGAAATTAAGAAGATGAATTTGACCAAGCTCAAGTAAGAACATATCTTATCCTAATGAATATAATTATGTAACTTAATTGTAAATGAACTATAAAATTAAAGAGGATATAAAATTTATTTTTGTCAATTCTTGTATCTTTTTCTCTCTTTCTAATTAGATCATAAGATTTCTTTAGCAAAGGGTTAAATGTCTCATTTGCTCTATATCTTATATAAATCTATATTATGATAGTAGATTGAATGCCTCAATTTTTTTTATAGAGGTATAATATAATTTTTCTATAGTGGATTAAAAATTACACTATAGAGATAGAATATAATTTTTTCTTATTTTCTCTGAATATGATATAATTTGAAATTTAAGGTCCATCTTCGTTGTTCATTATCTAAATAATTATCATTAGAGTATCACCACAAAAAAGATGCCTCAATCTGACAGTCCTAGGTATGTCGA
>KE511601.1:0-11010 GCA_000441515.1 Elaeis oleifera | reverse complement strand
TTACCATTTTGCCCCTGCACTAAATTTTTGCTTCACATCTCGACCATGAAGAGAGGTCTAAAGGGGTCCTGATTTACTTATTCTCTGGATAAAACTCTCCCTCGGATCTATGCCGAACTTTTAGAGCGTGCATACAAGTATATTCGTACGGACGAGGATGCTTCTAATCGACATCAGATAGAAGAAAAAGGTCAGAAAAGAAGCAAAAAAAGGTGGAGCTCCAACCGAGCCAAGTCGGTCAACAACTAATAAAAAGCTTCACCTCCCAGCGGAGTTCAAAGCCAAACAATTACGATAGTAGGTATGACTCCTATACTCTTCTTTCTGCTCTCCGTATGCAAATCCTAATGGAGATCGAGAGAGAGGAGTATCTTCGACATCCCCCACCGATAAAAGCACCACCAAAAAGCCGCGACAAGAAGAAGTATTATCAATTTCATCATGATCACGGTCATGATACCGAACAATGTATTCAGCTCAGGGATAAAATAGAGGCCCTAATTTGATGTGGCAACCTTAGGAGATTCCGACGAGATCGCCTGACTCAACCTCCCACCGATCGATAGCCTCAGCCACAATCTGAGAAAACGATCAACAATCGGCCAATGGCGGGAGTGATCAACATGATTACTGGGCGACCGAAGGATTGGGGGGCAACTTTCGAAGAAAAGTCGACAAAGAAGTGACAACTTGATAATATAATCCCTTTTTTGAAAGTTGATGTTCAAAGAATATAGATTCCCTATGATGATGCTGTCGTCATCTCGATGATGATAGCAAATTATAATGTAAAAGAAATCCTAGTTGATAATGAAAGTTTCAATGATGTTCTTTTTATTCGACTTTCTCCCAAATGCGATTATCGACCGACCGACTCAGAAGATTCTCGACGTTATTAGTCAGTTTTATTGGAGATGCAATCACCGTGAAAGAAAAAATTACTCTCCCACTAATTGCAGGAACAGATCCATAATAAAGTACCGTTCTCTTAACATTTACAATCGTCCAAGTTCTTTTGACTTACAACGCCATACTTGGATAACTAAGACTCAATGTCCTGAGAGTGGTAGTATGAATATATCATTTATTAGTATGATTTTCGATAAGAAATAGAGTTGGAGAAATACGTAAAGATCAAGAACTAGTCCGATACTACTTTATGGTCTCTATAAAGAATAACCAACCTGAAGACTCTTTGTCGGTTGATAAACTAGATCAGAGAGAAAATGAAGAAAGGGGTGAACCAGTCGAATAACTAGTTTCTATCCCATTAAGAGAAGATAATCCTGAAAGGATGGTCCAAATTAGATCACAATTATCTCATCCGAAGTGAAAATAACTGGTGGATCTGCTAAGAGCAAATGTTAATATTTTGCTTGATCGACAACCGATATACCAGAGATCTTTGAAAGTAATAACTCATCGGTTGAACATTGATCCCAAAGTTAAACCGATGAAACATAAGAAAGATCTTTTGCTCCTGAAAGACGGAAGGTTATCGATGAAGAAGATGATAAGCTCCTCATAGCTGGCTTTATAAGAGAAGCTAACTATCTAGAATGGCTCGTTAATGTAGTGATGGTGAAAAAAATCAATGAAAAATGGAGAATCTGCATCGACCACACCAATTTAAATAAAGCTTGTCCGAAGGACAGCTTTTCTTTGCCAAAGATCGACCAACTAGTTGATGCAACTTTGGGATATCGATTTTTAAGCTTAATGGATGCCTTCAAGGGCTACAATCAAATTCAGATGGCATCTGAAGATGAGGAGTAAACTGTCTTTATAACTAACAAAGGCATCTACTGCTATAAAGTGATACCATTCGGTTTAAAGAATGCTAGAACAACTTACCAATGGCTAGTCAATAGACTGTTCAAGACATAAATTGGATGTAATATGGAGGTCTACGTCGATGATATGCTGATGAAAAGTTTCGAAACTTCTGATCATGTTCAGAACTTAGAAAAACCTTCGACACACTTCGACGATACAAGATGAAATTGAATCCGACTAAGTATGCATTCAGTGTAACTGCTGAAAATATTTAAATTTTTGTATCTTAATAAAAATTGAAGCTAATTTCAAAAAATAAGACTATTATTAATATGAAGTATCTAAGCTCCAAAAAAAGATATAGCAACTCAATGGAAGGATCGCCGTACTTAGTCGATTTATTCAAGATCAATAGAAAGATGTCTATCCTTCTTCAAGATCTTGCGACAAGTGAAAGACTTTTCATGATCAAATGAGTGCCAACAATCCTTCGAAGACTTAAAAAAATACTTATCATCTCCATCTTTACTCACAAAATCGAAGGTGGGAGAACTTTATATCTCTATCTGGCAACCACGGCAGAGGCGGTCAGTTTGGTACTTATCCAAGAAGACGAAAATTAAATTCAACGATCGATTTATTATACCAGCAAAGTACTCTACAATGTCGAAGTATGGTACTCAAGAATAAAAAGATGATCTACGTTCTGATCATATCGGCACAACGACTGCGATCGTACTTCCAAACACATTCGATAGTTGTCTTGACAGATCAGTCGCTGAGGGTAATTTTGTACCGACCTGATACTTCTGATCAAATGATGAAGTGGACAATAAACTAAGTGAGTTTGATATTCAATATTATCTACGATCATTAATAAAAGCACAAGTTTTAGCCGACTTTGTCGCCGAGTGCACCATGTCCGATAATAATCCTAAGGACAAACTTGATGGCAAATCGAAGCAAATCAAAACTTTTGGAGCCGACTTAGCATCAGTGTGGATGTTACATGTTGATAGAGTATCCAACGCTCAAGGTAGTGGAGCCGGACTCATCCTTACCCAATCCGAAGGGATCGTGACTGAGTATGCTCTTCAGTTTAATTACGATGTGTAAAGAGAATTACGATGTGTCAGGAGCATCGAGGGAGCATGGGATAATGGCTTCCAGATGTGTAAAGGTAAGAAAGATGGGGCTCTCGGAGCTTTTCTCAAGATACCCGCTTCAAAGTGGACTCGACGACCCAGAGGGATGGCGTTGCACCCGCGAAAGGGGGTCTCTGGTGCATTGAGAGACGAGTGGAACCGGAAGAGGGAGGAACAAGATTGTGAGCAAGACACTTTTCGATTGGCAGACTGGTTATAGGTGGAAAAAACCTGGATTCTGATGTATTCTCAGTAGGGTGAGGTCAGGACGAGTGAAGGGAGGCTTTGTTCTCGTGGTTTGGTAGGGAAGGATGGGAGGTTGAGAAGGTTGGGACATGTGGTATTAGGAAATACTTTCTGTGATGGATGAATGCGTTGATGTTTCTCTCACTAGGATTCTCGGAGCTTCTCTCACTAGAAATTTTCATTTTTTTTTGTTTATTTTTTATAGTCCCTTTTATATATCTGTGCAATTTGTATGGTTACCGCAGTCAGTTTTTTTTTTTCTCTCTTTTTTTTGATAAAAATCAGCTCCATTTATTTGAAAGTAAAATTCGGTTTAGCATCATTGAGTCGGAATGCGACACACCTTACATGCATACTTGCTAGCGTTTGTGGATTTCTTATTCCTTTTATGGGTCTCTGTACCTCTACTTTGCATGGTTGGCTGAAGTCCTTGTCGATTTCTTATTTCTTTCACGGATATATGTCTGTTTCTCTGCTTTGGTGGTTGGTTCAAGTCTTTATCGATTTCTTATTCCTTTTATGGATATCTGTGCCCCTACTTTGCATGGTTGGTTAAAGTCTTTGTCGATTTCAAGCGTCAGTGTTGGCAGCAACCGTGGTGCCTCACCTTGCACTTCAGTAATCAACCATGAAACTGTTTATCCGTCCAGGATTCGGTTATCAGTATCCCAATAAGGTTTTGTAAAAGCTCTGCTGCTTGCTACTGTATTATGTAATAAAATTATGGGAATAAGAGCTGTGTTTAGCTGTTAAGTAATCAGCACTCAGCAGTCCAAGATGACTAAGTAAACCTATGTTGGTTGCTACTGTATTAAATAAAATTATGGTCATAAGACCTGTGTTTGTTGTGCGTGATACAATAGTTTCAGGCTGCTTTGTAAAAGTATTAATCATAAAGTTGCCATGTTAAAGCTATGTAGCTTGTTTTGGCTTGGGAGGTGTTGGGAAGAAAAAATTAGAATAGGAATTCTAGAGATATTCTTGTGAAGCTCATGGCTAAACTGTGTTCATACTGGCACATGACATATCCGAGGAATTACCTGGGGCTCCTTATGAGAAGAAAAAAAATAAAATCAAAAATAGAGTTTCCAAGAAAATTATTAGTAGAAAAGCAAATAATACATTATTAGATTGACCAAACCAACAAATCACTAGATATCTCTGATGAAACCCTGGAATTAGATCTTATCTAAAAGTAAACAATTCACCAATGAGCCTACCTAACATTCTCTAATTGAGATTCTTCCTACTATCAACCAGGCAAGTTTCAACAGCACTGACATCTCAAATTTAATAGTTGGCTTAATTTTAAATAATTATTTCCCCATATGGCATACAATTATGGCTTTTGTTTTCTCAGTTCAGACTTGGGCTTGATCTTTTAGGACTAGAGGAATATCTACTAGCAGCCGTATAACAGAATAAAGAAGGCAAACATTAACTATAATGTTTGATAATATCACTATTCACAACACCCATTGTAACATGGTATATTCACCATGTGTACATAAAAATGACAAGTAGTATTTAGATAGATACTTTGGAAGGATAAATAGCATTTAATAAATAGTATTTAAAAATTATTTAAAGTAATGAATAGTATTTCTTTCTTCATCATGTATTTAAAGTAGGATCATAAATAGCACAAATATTTATACTAAAGTTAATTGTAGAGCTCTCCCTTCTACTATGTTTATGAATAGTATATCGACCATGTGTATATACTTTTTTTTTTGGAAACATATTTAATACATGTAAATGCAAATGTGATATCATGAGATAATCACGATCCTTTGTCATGTCTATAAATAGTGTATCTACTATATATACATGAAAATACATTCGTAGAAATGTATTTAATAAATAATAATTTAATTTCATAGCATAAATGCAAACTTGACATCATGAGAATAATCATGGCCTTTTGTCTCTCTTACATTTTTACAAATTCCTCTTTATTTCTTCTCTCCTCTCCTCCTCTTTCAGTTGATCACCTCCAAAATTTCAATATAGGAAATTTTTTTCTTAATTTATAATCTTTAGATTCTCTCGTGAGCCATCAATTGACATACTTGCTCCAGATGCTTTACCAGCCAATTTTTTATCACAATCTCACAAGAGGAAGGAGAGATGGAAGGGTTGAAAATGGTTAAAGATAAAATAATAAGAAATTATGGATTTAAGGAGCTTCATGGAATCAGGATCGTCGGATCTTTACAAGATTTGTTTAATAGCTTATAATGCATGTTGTACACAAAATATAATTTTTATTATTTTAATAATTTTAAATACATATAAAATAGATATAATAAAATAGATAAATAAATTAAATATTATTCTAAAATATTGTATGGGTTATAATTAAGCTAATATCAAGTAAAGCCACAAATATCAAAATCTTTACGCTGATACTATGTAGAACAGCACACTATACGTAGTAGATCGATCGTACTGGTCTAAGATCCAAAACAAACACCAAATAAAAAATATTTGGAGAGAATCACGAAGAAAAGTTAATTGTCGAAGAACAAAAAATTAGGAGAGAAACTAATTTATTCAAGAAAAATAAATATCAAAATCTTACAAATATGTCTTAAGAAGGAGTCTCCACATGTATAAATAATCTCTCCTCTCTCTTTCTTTCTACAATTTAAAGGGAATATGAATGGTCCCTTTAAATAGACCAACATACGGATAGGAGTTTAACTTCTATTTGAATTTACAAACCAAAGACTCACTGAAATACAAATTCTAACAATCTTTAGAAAAAATAATTAAATAAATAACATTAAAGATAAAGTCTTATTTTAAGTAGAATACATAAAAAATAGAGTTATAATTGGACATATAATGATTCTCGATGGATGGCTGCTATATCATACAGTTCTGATGTTACCATGAATTTATGTATCACATATAAAATTATAAATTATTTCTATTCTTATTCCTCTGCGTTAACATATGTAGTTCTACTATTATCTCCTTGACATACCACTCGCGTCGCAGCAGGAAGGAAGAAAAAATAAGACAGACACAATCACGCATGTGGAACAGTCCAAGTGCTACCTTCACGGGGCATGCAAGCTTCACTATGAGAAAAAACAATACAAGAGGAGAATGCCCACTCTCAATTCTCTGTATACCATCCTCTCTCAACTAGAATCTATCCTCACAAAAGCTCTCTCAAATCCCTCAAGAAGATCCTCACACAGACCTGCCAATATCAGGGTTCTCAACGCCCCTGGACGCTTCTTGTGGAGTGAATCGCTACATCATGCCTCTTCGTAGCTGCTCTGCCTGATGCTCTGCTTTGCCCTCGACCCCCTGTCGGTGCTCTACAGGATCTGCTCTACCCACTGCGTGCACTCGACGCCCACCAAACTCTTCTTGGCTACTGCCTGAGCCTCCCTCGCACTGATGCCCCCTCTCTGCTCATTGGACTCCTCACAACTGCTGCACGAGCCTCTGAAATGCTGTTAGTCCATCATGGACCGTGCGAAACACCAGGGAAATGGGCGTGCAGTCCACGCACCTCTCCATGGATCGCAGTCTGCAGTGGACCGCGGTACACCGCATGCTGTCACGCGCTGCGGGCCGCATGCCCGCTTGGGCCCAAGCCGCGCCAGTGCGTCCGCATGCTGGGCCGTGCTACCGGGCCTGGCTGCGCCGCCCCCAGCCTCCACCAATCCGTGGGCCATGCCACCATGCCCTGGCCTTCTTTCACATGTAGTTTCTCCTTCTGGATTCTGTTTGAGATATTTTTAGGCACATTGGACTCCATTCGTCATCCTGGACCTCACTGTGGGCTCTTTGTGGATCGAATCTTGAAACATATTTTCTAACAATCTCCATTTCAAATCGATATTCGGCCTCTATCTGACTTTGAGAGCTTCTGGATCTCCTTGCCCCATACCCTGGGGCAATCATGTGCTACTCATAGATGGACAAATATGGGAGTCAAGTCAGGCCACTCGATCTCATCTCCATCACACGCCGTACACCTCCTGATCTGAGATTTGCTCCGGGTAGCCTCCTAACGACGTCGCATATCCTTCCAAGTCTTCCGTCCCATGCCCAATCCATCTTCACTTGGAGCTCTACCTTGCATTGGGCTCCCGCTGGCATCGTCTATGTAGCCGGTTCCTCCTTGTACAAGAGAGTATCGATCAACCCTCCACGGTCGATCTCCACTTTGATTGTACCTATTTTCTCCATCTTTAATCATGCTCACTACCGTCGTAACCTCATGCTGGTACCATCTCGCTCTGATACCAACTACTGGGGATGTTTGGCCAGGATACCACTATTACAGGAGCTTTTCGATACCACTCGCATCGCAGCAGGAAGAAAGAAGAAACAATACAGACACAATCAAGTATGTGGAATAGCCTAAGCGCTGCCTCCACGGGGCATGCAAGCTTTACTATGAGAAAAAATAAATACAAGAGGAGAACGCCTACTCTCAACTCTCTGTATACCACACTCTCTCAACTAGAAGCTCTCCTCACAAAAGCTCTCTCAAATTCCTCAAGACAACCCTCTCACAGGCCTGCTAGTACCAGGATCCTCGATGCCCCTGGATGCTTCCTGTGGAGCGAATCGCTATATCATGCCTCTACGTAGCTGCTTTGCCTGACACTCTGCCCTATCTCCGATCCCCTGTCGGTGCTACACAGGATCTGCTCTATCCACTGCGTGCACTAGGCGCCCACCAAACTCCTCTTGGCGACTACTTGAGCCTCTCTCGCACTAATGCCCCCTCTCTGCTCATCGGACTCCTCACGGCTGCTGCACGAGTCTTCAAAATGCCGTCAATCCACCGTGGACTATATGAAATGTGAGGAAACATGCGCGTGGTCTACTCGCCTCTCCATGGACTGCGGTCCGCGGTGGATCGTGGTACACTGCGTGCTGTCGTGCGCTACGGGCCGCACACCTGCGCATTCACTGTGCCAGCTTGTGCGCACACCCGTCTGGGCCCAGGCCGTGCCCGTGCATCCGCACACTGGGCCACGCTGTCGGGCCTGGCTACACCACCGTCGGCCTCCACCGGCCTAGGGACCTTGCCACCATGCCCTGGCCATTTTTCGCACGTAGTTTCTCTATCTAGACTCCGTTTGGAATGATCTTAAGCTCATTGGACTCCGTTCGTCATCTTGAACCTCGCTGTGGACTCCTTATGGACTGAATCTTGAGATGTATTTACAAACAATCTCTATCTCGACTCGATATTTGACCTCTATCTGACTTCGAGAGTTTCTGGATCTCCTCGTCCTCAGGCCTTGGGCAATCGCCAGCTACTCATAGATGGGCAAATATGGAAGTCAAGCCAGGCTGCTCGATTCCATCTCCATTACATACCGTACACCTCCTGATCTGAGACCAGCTCGGGGTAGTCTCCTGGCGACATCGCATATCCTCTCAAGTCTCCCATTTCGTGTCCGATCCATCTCCACCTGGAGCTCCATCTCGTACTGGGCTCTTGCTGGCATCTTCCATGTAGACGGCTCCTCCTTATATAAGAGAGAATCGATCAACCCTCTGTAGTCGATCTTCATCTTGATTGTGCCTATCTTCTCCATCTTCAATCTTGCTCACTATCGCCGCAACCCCACGCTAGTACTGTCTCGCTCTGATGTCAATTATTGAAGATGTCTGGTCAGGACACCACTATCACAGGACCTTTTCGATACCACTCACGTTGCAGCAGGAAGAAAGAAGAAAATAATATAGACACAATTAGGTATGCGGAACAGCCCAAGCGCTGCTTCCATGGGCATGCAAGCTTCACTATGAGAAAAAAATAATAAAAGAGGAGAACGCCTACTCTCAACTCTCTGTATACCAGCCTCTCTCAACTAGAAGCTATCCTCATAAAAGCTCTCTCAAATCTTTCAAGGAGACCCTCTTACAGGCCTGCCAGTATCAGGGTCCTCGATGCCCCTGGATGCTTCTTGTGGAGTGAACCGCTACATCATGCCTCTCCATAGTTGCTCTGCCTGATGCTCTAGTTTGCCCTTAATCCTCTGTCGGTGCTCTACAGGGTCTGCTCTGTCCGCTGCGCATACTCGATGCCCACCAAACTCCTCTTGGCTACTACCTGAGCCTCCCTCGCACTGATACCCCCTCTCTACTCACAGGATTTCTCACGACTGCAGCACGAGTCTCTGAAATGCGATCGGTCCACCATGGACTATGCGAAACGCCAGAAAATAGACGCACAATCCATGCGTCTCTCCATGGACCGTGGTCCATGGTGGACCATGGTACACCACACGTTGTCGTGCGCTGTGGGCTGCACGCCCCCGCATCCACTGGGCCAGCCCGCCCACACGCTCGCCTGGGCCCAAGCTGTGCCTACACGTCTGCACGTTGGGCCGCACTGTCGGGCTTGGCGTGCCGCAACCGGCCTTTGCTGGCCCGTGGGCCATGCCACCATGCCCTGGCCTTCTTTCGTACGTAGTTTCTCCGTTTGGACTGTTTGAGATGATTTAGGGTTCGTTGGACTCCATTCGTTATCCTGGGCCTCATTGTGGGCACTTTGTAGACTGAATCTTGAGACGTATTTCTTAACAATCTTCATCTTGACTTGATATTCGACCTCCACCAGGCTTTGAGAGCTTCTAAATCTCTTCGCCCTCATGCCTTAGGGCAATCGCCTGCTACTCATGGATGGGCAAACATGAGAGTCAAGCTAGGCTGCTCGATCCCATCTCCATCATGTGCCATACACTTCTGATCTGAGATCTGGTCAGGATAGCCTCCTGACGACGTTGCATATCCTCCTGAGTTTTTCGTTGCATAATACTAAAATAGTATTATCATCTCCAATTAGTTTTATATAATAACTATAATCACCTATTCCTTTTGCATAATGTCATCTCCATCTTAATTTTTTGTAAAATTTTTTATTAAATAAATTTAAAAATATTTCAGAACAAATTTCATGATTACCTATACAATTTTATTAGGGATATTTTTGTCAAGTATAGATTACGACAACTCAAAAATTTATCAAATACCAACTCTCCTATGATATTTACTTCATTTTTTCTCTCCGAAAAATAAATAGAAGATCCATCATTTTTTTTATTATCTTTTTTCATCATATTTTATGTAATAATTTGAGATAAAATTTAATTTTTATATTAAATTATTTTAATCAAATAGACCTTTCAATTTTATTTTCTATAATGCAGCCGTGACAGCAAACATCAGCATGCCTGGACAAGGAGTTGATGACGCAGATTCTTTAGAAGAGAAGATTAAAGATATATATGACAGGTGAACCAACGCCAACACCAAAAACATGTGCCTCTTCTAATTAATGCCTGTTACCAGCCAAACTGCTGTCTGTTTCCCGTCTCCATCGCATTGAACGGGCTCCAGGGTGGGTGGGTAGGTGGAAGCATCAACACCATTTGAGAGGTTCCAAGAATTTCTCCTCACACGCAAAATTATTGGTCAGAATCATTGTACTACCCTATAGATTTTGGAACATTCGATAAAAATAATTATATGGATTCAAAAGAAAATGCCATATCATTTATTTTGATTAAAAAATCCTCCAAAAATCATCAAATCACTTAGCTAATCATGATCAACAGTGAACTTATTTTTATTAAAAATTTTCAATCAAGTTTGAATAGCAATGATTTTTCTTCCAATAACGGATGATGCAGTGTTTTTTATCCAATGATCTAAAATCCACGTGATAAAATGATTCTATCTAATAATTTTTTTTAATAAATTATTAAATGAGTGAAATAAGAAGCTCAGCTCGCACTGGTTGGCGACGGCCCAACGGTATAGCGTTCGCTCTGGTGAGCACCAGAACCTGGTT